>JALIZH010024652.1:0-11162 GCA_030522465.1 Rhipicephalus appendiculatus | reverse complement strand
TGCCGTTTCAAAGATATGTGCCACTACTGTATAGATACGTTTGTACCGAGCAAACAAAAACTAGTTCGTAGGCAGACACCGTGGATGACGCGTGAAATCATCCACCTGAAACGAAAAAATAAAGAGATTAAAAAACGACGCATGCCTATCAGTAATCTAAAGGAACTAAAAGAAAAACCTTGCACGTGCGGTACACTCTTCGAAAGATCACTATTTCAATACAGTGCTGCCAAACTTTATTTCAGAAGATCCCAAAAAGTTTTGGAATTATATAAGCGAAAAAAAGAAGCCAGTGTCTCAACTTTCTTTGAATGGTTCTGTTGTTACTGATTCTGGAGATATTGCATGTCATTTCAATGAATATTTTCAGAGCGTGTTTTCTAAGTCTGGTATTTGTCCACCCAGTGACACAGCATTTCACCCCTCTGATGTCAATTTTATTTCTTACCCTGGCGTGGTTTCCATGCTGTTAAATTTAAAAACTAAATCTTCGTGTGGTCCTGACAACCTTCCTAACATGTTCCTGAAGCGATATGCTGAGTCTATTGCAAAGTTTCTTGTTATCATTTATCGTAATTCTTTACTTCATGGTAAACTACCGGATGACTGGAGGGTAGCCAGAGTCGTTCCCGTACATAAGAAAGGTGATCGGTCATTATTACAAAGTTATCGTCCTATATCACTTACATCATCGTGTTGCAAACTAATTGAACACATTATAGCCAATCAAATAAATGAATTTTTATGCGAACATTCAGTCCTCTCTAACTGCCAACACGGTTTTAGGAAAGGTTACTCAACAGTTACACAATTAGTTACAGTTATACATTCACTCGCTTCATGCTTTCGATAAAAACGGGCAAATTGACGCAATATTTCTTGACTTTAGCAAAGCCTTTGATAGAGTTCCACATGACAAACTAATCCTAAAGCTCAGACAGATTGAACTTCCGAAATTTTGATCTCGTGGATTAGGAGCTATTTGATAAATCGAACGCAGTGTGTAACAGTTAACGAGCGGCAGTCTGGCTATCTTCCGGTTGGCTCCGGGGTCCCTCAAGGGAGTGTGTTAGGACCATTGTTGTTTTTGTTATACATTAATGATATAGTTACTGTCATTGATCCTAGCATTCAAATTAGATTGTTTGCAGATGATTGCGTGTTGTTTCATGAAATCACTTCAACTAACGATCAGTACCATCTTAACTCTGCTCTTGCTAACATTTCCGAATGGTGTAACATATGGGATATGCAGCTTAATATTGATAAAACCGTCTATCTTCGTTTCTCTCGCTGAAAAGCTCCCCCTTTCCTTTACATACAAGTTAGGCTCATTACCACTGCATGAAGAAACCCTATACAAGTACTTAGGTGTCACTCTTACTAATACCTTATCGTGGAATGCACATATAGATAATATTTGTTCTTCTGCATTCCGCAAATTATACTTTTTAAGGCATAAGCTCAAAAATTCACCTCCACCTGTAAAATTACTTGCTTATAATACACTAATTCGGCCAAAACTTGAATATGCATGTGTTGTTTGGGATCCGTTCACTAAAACCAATATTACCCGTCTCGAGAATGTACAAAGAAAAGCTGTCAGATTTATTTATTCTAAATTTTTCTCCGTATGACTCACCCACTGAACTAATGCAGGCTAATAGCATTCCGTGCCTTGCATTAAGAAGGAAAACCGCACATTTAGATTTTCTTTACCTGCTTTGGAATCGGAAACTAGCAATTAACCCTTCACCCTATCTTTCACTTTCAACATCAAGACATACTCGCCACCATCACCCTAATTCAATGACACCATATTTTGCTCGAACAGATTTATTCAAATTTTCTTTTTTCCCTCGCACTGTAATAGACTGGAATGATTCTTTATTGCCTCCCTCCCGTTCTGATTGTTTCAAACTGTATTACCTATGTTTATGTTTGCTTTGATTTTTTCCTTGTTTTTGCCTTCTCACCCTGCTTGGACCTGTATAAGGTCCGCAGTATTCAATAAAGAAAGAAAGAAAGAAAGAAAGAAAGAAAGAAAGAAAGAAAGAAAGAAAGAAAGAAAGAAAGAAAGAAAGAAAGAAAGAAAGAAAGAAAGAAAGAAAGAAAGAAAGAAAGAAAGAAAGAAAGAAAGAAAGAAAGAAAGAAAGAAAGGAAAGAAAGAAAGAAAGAAAGAAAGAAAGAAAGAAAGAAAGAAAGAAAGAAAGAAAGAAAGAAAGAAAGAAAGAAAGAAAGAAAGAAAGAAAGAAAGAAAGAAAGAAAGAAAGAAAGAAAGAAAGAAAGAAAGACATTGAGCAATGGCGTTTCAATTATTTTTCAATAAGATTTTTTGTAAGCTCACGGATCGTGGCCGCGCATTTTTGTCACAAGTAATCGACGATTTTCTACGCTCTACCTCGATGCAGCACAAGTTTACCACTTCCTACCACACCTAAACAAATGGCCTCACCCAGCGCCTAAATCGCACCCTCACGGACATGCTTGCAATGTATGTCTCCTCTGACTACCATGACTGGAACCTGCGCTAGCTCACGTGACCTTCGCCTACAATTCTTTTCGCCATGACACCGCCGGTTATTCAAATTTTTATAAGCTCTATGGCCGTGACAAGACGTTACCACTGGAAACCCTACTTCCCACTACTACCTCCCCGCCTAGCGAATACGCACGCGACGCTATTGCTCGTGCCGACAACGCACGTCAGATCGCCCGCTCGAGGCTGTCGGCTTCACAAGTAACCCAGAAGACCATCTACGACAGCCGACATATCGACGTTCGCTTCTCACCCGGTTCTCTAGTTATCCTGTGGTGCCCAGCTCGTCGAGTTGGCTTATCAGAGAAGTTGTTATCTCGGTACATGGGTCCTTACCATATTTTCCGCCAGGAAACGGACGTCACCTGTGAGATCGTTCCTGTATCTGGGACTACCCTGCCTGCAACCCCGCCCAGTGACGTAGGGCACGTCTGTAGTCTAAAACCATACCGACCGCCTTCTGGAGACCATGTTTACAGTGCACTGAGACGGTGCTTTTACCGCCGGCGGGTAACGCTACGTAGTTGGCATATGAGAGACGACAACGAGGAGGGCTGGCCTGTCCACCGTCATTGCTGTCCTCCATCTTGGTCGATGCTATACGCATCAGCGTAAATGCAACTTTGTAAATAGCCACGCCTCGTGTCATTTTTACGTAACAATATTAGGTGGCAGAAGCGTAAAATCGCACTAGGCGTCATACCATGCAAATTGAGTAAAGTCTCGATGTTACAAAGCGGCACCCAATGACGAAGAGTTTAGCTACATTTAATCACAATCATCGGTCACATCACGGACAAAGTGCGCAGCTAGGTGCGCGTATTGCCCTATAGACGCGCACTGGGTAATTCGCAACGGTAATTGCAGTAGGTGCACAACCAAAGGAGAGTTTTACAACGGCCACGGTCGCGCGCGCAAATGAATTTCTTCCCTCGCAGCACGGTTGAGGCGTCCACACAGAAAATAAGGACTGCAAGTGATTGAGAAGGCAATGCGAACGGCGCCCGATGACGCTATCGCGTCGCACTTCTGTAGGCGAAGCTTTAGCCAGTTTCACATCGGAGTCGTTGAGGTTTTCGTTGTGCTGTACAAAGCCGATATGCACTCTCTTCGTCCAGTTATCTTCGTCGTCTTCTTCTTCTGCTGCTTCGCTCCTAGAACATGTGCGCCTACATGTGCGTTATGACCTGCAATAAATTTTATGCGCAAGAGAACGAATAGAGACAGAGAGAAACCCAGACAAAAAAACAGACAAAAAAGAGAGCAAGACCAAAAGATAAAGAAACAGAAAGAGAAACAAACAAAAAGGAGAGACGGAGCGATAGAGAAAAATGAAGAAATAGAAATAAACAGTAAAAAAATACATATACGCACAGTCAAAGAAAAAAGCGAAAAGAATAGCAAGGAAGAGAAACGTAAAAAAGACGTGGCTAATCCCTCTGTGAAAGGAATCGGTATAACGCAAAAGTAGAACATGTCTTTACACAAGTGGCTGAGTGTTTATTGTGCTTTGTTTCCCCACAAGGGCGAAGGAGTGGGAATGCTAGCAGCAAGAAATTGTAATGTCATGCGAAGAACGGCGAGCAGCTCGAAACTTGCTGCGCGCACCTTAAGCAGAAAGGACGTACGAAATGAGCATACACAGGACGAGCGCGGATTAACTGTCACAGCTCGACACCTAAAGCGCGTTAATCTAACGCAAAGAAAGACACACGAAACGAACGCACGGGTATACACAGGACGAGCGCGAACTGTCCCAATTGTTACTTCGCGTGTGTAGTAGCGCGCTTCTTTCGTAAACGCGGCCGCTGCAGCGAGCGAAGTGACCTTCGTGCACTCTTTAACCACTGTAACTTCAAAGCAAACTTGCGGTGGAAGCACAAGCCGTACTAAGCGCCCCAATGCCCCGATCACGAGATGCGTGCACGAGCGACCACGCCCATGGAGGCGCGCGCTCATCACGAGTGGCGCGACGACCTTTAGAGCGCGCTCCGAGCCACCTTCGCGGCATCTCGCTTGTGATGACGAAAACGTGCTGAAGTCGACGAGCTCTGAGGACCGCCAATGGTATATGATGTATATAAACAGCTTGTCGTTAGCTAGCTGAGGTACGTACGCTTTTGTGGCCGAGTGGTTTCGCACCGCGCGCTGCGGAGCGAGAGGTCGTAGGTTCGAAGCCCGGCGACGGAACTTTTTCTTCACGTCTTTTCTTTCTTTGATCTCAATGTGTTCATATTTCACTACGTCACATCCGTGACAGAAATACGTCAGAGGAGCCGTGGTGGACCCCTCCGGCATCAAACACTTTCGTGTTAAAAAAGCAAGACAGGCCGCCCAGCTCCGCACTTCCTTCAGGCTTGGCACAAATAGGGACGAAGCTGTTCTGATATTTTTACAGCGAAGGCTGACATGAGATCACGACAACAGCTTAGCCTCGGGTGCCTTTGGACATCAAGGCCAATGCACAGGGTATAACGGAGGGGAAAAATGTGATGACATCTGTCATGCAGTGAACCTATCACCTCGCGTGCTGTGTGTTGTGACACGCTTTTGACTGTGGCGTGTTCGTTATGAAATTGTTTGCGCTATTAGTATAGATAGCGTGAACGCCCATGTCTGATTTACTTGTTGGGGGACTCTGTCTTGCGGAGGATTGAAGGGATGATAATTTGAAAGTGACAGGAGAGCGCATGGTCGTCGTGGATCCCTGCCAGTCGCCTGAGTGTTGCAAAACACCATCTCTCTTTACCCTCCGACAACGGCTCTTGCTTCGAGCTGCCACCACGCCCTTAAGTCACCGAGGGTTGCCAACTTCAGATCTCCAACAGCGTTTGAAGCTCTTTGCCTTCTTAGCTAGTGTTGAAGTTAGCACACGAGAAGGCGATAGAAAATTAACTCTGAATTCGATACAGCAGGGCTTCGCTATTACAAACCAAAATAGGTGTTTGTTAATGGGATTCGTACCAAAATTGGTATGGCATAGCATACGAAGGTATGACGGACATGAATGACTGGTCATATCATGAAAATCGTGACTAACTTGTCATGAACGGTATGGTTTACACGCCATGGCCCTGGTGCTCGTGCGGCCGTTTCCCTTAACTTGATATATCCAAAAATTCGTATCATGAGACATTTCTGCATGACTAACATAAATTATTGCTGTGGTAATATGAAAATCATGACGTGCATGTCATGTGCAACATGATTTACATGCCATGCGCACGGTGCGCTGGTGGCTGTTTCGCATGCTTGATATACACCAAATTTGGTATTGCGTGACGTGACAGTATGAGGAAGATAAGTGGCAGTCGTAATACGGAAATCAAGACATGTCATGCGTGCAACATGACTTGCATGCCACGCTCATGGGACGCTCGCGGCCGTTTCCCTAGCTTGATATACACCAAGTTTGGTATTGTATGACGTGTCTGTATGACAGACCTAAATAACAAGTGGTAATATGGAAATCGTGACATGTCATGTGCAACATGACGAATTACACGTTCACGGCTCGCGGTCCACGTTTGCTCGCGAGCCATGAACGCTCGCGGCCAGTTTGCTAGTGTAATGTACGCCAAAATGGGTATTGCGCGACGTCACTGCATGACGAACCTAAATGACAGGTCCTCACATAAATTATGACATGCATGTTACGTACAGCATGACTTGCTCCTTGCTGGCTGCTTCGCATTACATCAATTCCCACAATGCGTGGGATCTGCCGGTTTTTTTTTTTTTTTTTTTTTTTTTTTTTTTTTTTTTTTGCTAAGCAGCCCTGTATACTCCATAGCGCTGTAAGAAACTTTTCAGATGAAGTATGAGATGGAGTAAACTTGTGAGACGAACATGAAGTACTGCGAGGGCAGTGTCGGAGTGCCTCGTTTTACACCGGAAACCTTACTTGACACGCGGTTCTAATATCTATGGAACACTTTTAGTGGCCTTGCTTTATATTTATCCTTGATTCCTGAGCCCATTCTCAGCAGCACTAGAGACATCTTACTCATCTAATGCTATCTGCCTACCGTACGGTGAATGACGCCCTCAGTCTGTGCACGCGCTCGAACAAGTTGTTGCCCTTTGGGAGGAGCCGAAGTGTGATGCAGGCACGTGCCAAACAGTCGTGCAAGAGCACAAAAAGGCAAGCTTTCGAAATGTGGGTCTCGGTCAATAATTATGAGCAAGGGGGTAGCCATAGCACTTAACCACGTAGTCACAAAATGCTACCACCGCTGTGTGAGCCGTTTTGTCGTCTGACCAGATAGCCGATGCCAACTCCATCCAGTAGCTACAGCATGGTACCATTAGGTTTGTCGACTGTGCGTTGCACTGAGAACGCTGACACACGCTGGTATTTACTGAAGTTACGATAAGGACGCTGGCAAAGAGCTGGGAAGCGCGCTTAATGCGCTGGTCCGAGTCTCTGTTATGATGCCAGGGTGTCCGTGTAAACGATGGAAACGCTGGCATTTTCCCTGGGGTTCGCTGGCGCATCCTGAAACCTGTAATGCTTGCGCTAGGACACTGCCAACAGTATTAGGCGTGGTGCAATGTGCCAGAATCGTTCAATGATAATATCTGGGGTTTTACGTCCCAAAACCACGATATGATTATGAGAGACACCGTAGTGGAGGGCTCCGGTAATTTGGACCATCTGGTGTTCTTTAACGTGCGCTGACATCGCACAGCACACGGGCCTCTAGTATTTCGCCTCCATCGAAATGCGACCGCCGCAGCCGGGATCGAACCCGCGACCTTTGGGTCAGCAGCCGAGCACCCTAACCGCTACACCACCGTGGCGGACTAGAATCATTCAAGGCCCAATGTTTATTTTATGGTGCCAGTAGCTACTGAAGTGTCCCATATATCTGTCACAATTTTTTGTCTAAAAACATTCACCCATGATTACGATACTGCCTAATGCGAATTCTGAGCGCAGCTTTATGTTGGGGCAAAGTCAACTGTATTTGAAGTTTTGGCCGTTCGCAAGGTATCAGCTGCGCCTTAAATCATAATTTTTGTGAAGTAGGACTGCACTCACTACGCCATTATGCGCCTTTCTGAGGATAAGCGAGGTACCCCCTGCACATCTGCAAGGTATCATGTGCACTTTGTTGATGCTGCATATGGCTGATGACGATGAAAAATTATGGCTGAGCTTTTTGCAGTGTGTGGGAAGCATTAAACCACACACTCATTGCACGATTAGCACTGTGTGATGACTGGTTCTTATTTGACTGTTCTTCCACGCTAGATTACATAGGTTAAGGCGATTCCTTGCCCGGCATGACGCCTGTATAGGGCCCTTTGCAAAGGAGTTTCAGTCACCAGCGGGCTTTGTGGTAGAATAGTCCACTGACACGCAGTGGGCCTGGATTCAAATTCCATTCGATCCTGGGTATTTTTCTCATTTTATTTTATTCATGTGTATCACTTACGCCACTGACGGCGACGGCGACGCCCCTCAACACAGGAACGGCCTCCTAAGAGCTGAGCTCTAAAATGAGCATGAGATGTGCTATGTATATGACGTGTTGTGTGAAATCACTAGATATCTTAACGAAAAACTGCGAATTCTACCTGTGTGTTCATGCATGTGCTTTGCTACGTGTAATGTGTGTGTATGTAATCATGAGATGCATGGCAGTTAACGACGCGATACTTAGGTTAGGAAAACAACTTCTACGAAAAGCTTTTACCAGAAAATATTCAAAAACAATTTCAAAACGTAGTGCACCTGAATTGGCAGGATGTTTTGCCCTCGTTGGAATATTATTGCAGCCTAGTCGTGACGTCACTTCAGTACTGACCACTGAAATGTTGATTCAAAGTTGACCAAGCCATCGGATATCGAACCACTATTGACACACTATGCAAAGAATTTGTTCTTTCTATGAAGCAGAAATGACGTAAGTATTTACACCTCTGGAATATTGTCCTCTAAGAATACATTGGAAGTGCATTTGTTGGGATCTTTGGCGGATTCTAGTATAAGATTTGTGTTTGTTCCGTTTTCAAACGTTCTGTGTCAGTTCGCATATTTGACCCTAAGGCAATTTTGAATTACTGGCTTCTGGCAATTGTGAGATCGGTAATCGAACGTGTACGAGTTTCAGCTGCTCTTCAAACATTGCTTCACGGTCATTGAAGAGCAGATTGCGTTTTTTTGCTAAGATGACATTGACATTCCTTCAAGACCACTCACTGCGGTATCGTGAGTGCTTAGAAGCGTTGTCCAATTAGTATATTTTAGCTTCTACAAATGCATTCTTTTCAAGCCCTTGCATTCCCGAATGCTTATAACTGAATTTTTAAAAAGGGTATGGGCTTGTGCTATAACTGCCTGCAGCATAATAAAAAAAATTGAGGTAAAAGGTGCCGTCTGCATTTTGTGTCATAAGTTAGGTTGCAGACAAATCAGTCAAATAAATGACATACACACACACACACACACACACACTCAAACTGATGTAAGCCACTTCATGTTTGGGTTAGTTGACGGAGTTACAGAGGAGTTTTTCTGTTTTTTATATATATATATCTGTGGAGAAAGCCAAAAGAAAGATTTTTTTACATCTATCTTTATTTGGACAAAAGACATCACATAGTCCTCTCAATGGAGATGAAACCCACAATTTATTCGTGTAGTGCTTGTCTCAATGAATATGGTGCGTCCTACGTGGAAGAAATAGGCAGAGAAAACAGTCATTACGGTTACAAAATATCTGTACATCTGTATCAACTAGTGCGCGCTAACAAGTCGTCGAGAGGACATTTTACTTCTGAGAGGTGCAGGCTTTATGTTGGGAGAAAATTTCGAACGCATGGTGCGAAACAGCGGGGGCAAAGTGGTATCTTGCTATTTCCTCTGCGTCCCTACCATTCCGCTAGCTTGATATATACTTGGAAACGAGGAACCCTGGCCTTCAAAAAAACACACACACAAGAAGAGAAGTATGACAACCACACACGCCCCAGCGTGTGTGGTTGTCATACTTCCTCTCTTCTTGTGTGCGTGTTTTTTGAAGGCTGGGTTCCTCGTTTCCAAGCTATGTACCAACAAGCCCAACACCAGACTCTTCTTGATATATACACCAAAATAGGTATTGCGCAACGTGACTGCATGACGAACTTAACGACATGCAAATCATGTCATGCATTCATGTACAGAATGATTTGCTCCTTGCTGGCTGCTTCGCATAACATCAATTCTCACAATGCGTGGGATCTGCCGGTTTTTTTCTTTACAAAACTACTTGATCAGCACTTTTTTCTACCACTGAACAGTGAGCCTGCGCAGACCACCCGAGGCTTTGCGGTGATATATTTTCCTTCAAAAGTTGTGTTCTTTTAAAGGAACGCTTCCTTTATGGTAACGGGCACTTTCAACACAAGCGATACACACAGAAAACCACCACGTCTGCGTGGAACGCGCAGGACAGCCACAGCGAAAGCTGGAAGGGCGGCCTTTCTAGAGCCTTTTTTTAAACACTCTCAGGGAAACTACTACAAGTACAACCTCGCTTCTAATTAGCTTTTCGTCTTCCTCGGTATATTTGTTAAGACTGCATGCCACATGCATTCTCTTTGCCCTGTAACATATTTCCACCGGGAGGTGGAGGCGCGGAGGGGGGGACGAGGGGGAGCTCGCGTCAAGAGGCTGGCTGCTTGCATTTCTTGCAGTCTGTTTCGCGCGTGCTCCCGGTGTTCCCCTGTAAGATGAGCTACAGCAAGTTCAGTCTGCTGAAAGAAACTACATGCTACTAGTCACGCGGGACCACGCATTCAAGGTGTGAAAGTGCGGCACACATTTCCACGCCATGGAATATTTAACGGGCGCTACGCAGCAAACTGGTACCTTGATGATGTCGATTTTCATGACGTTGTCAAGCGTGGCGGTCTCTCCTTACGGTGGCGGACAAATTTACGTAGGATATGTATCGTGGACGTGGCGTCCACGATATCAACCTTAAACCGACACCTGCCTAGCTTATCTATCTCGTTCGCGAACGAAGGAGTGACCGTACTACGGAACGCTAGCAGTGGTCATGATCCTCCATCTTGCTGATACATTCACTGTCCCTCTCGAAGGATTTTCAGGCCAGATAGCAGCTGTGTTAGATCTGAATTCAATAGTCAATTGCGCGCCAAAATCACGTCCACATATACGAAGAAACACATACACAGGATGGGCGCCCACTTGCAACTGCTTATTCCTTGAGGAATACAGGCTAATGTAATCCACTTCTCGCCAACGCATTCAGACATGAACCAACTAGCCCAACAGCGACTAGTACTTGTGGTAGATCTTCTGCGGTGCCGGTCACGAGAGCCCTGGAACGTGTCCAACCACCTGTTGCTCAGGAAAATCCAGACTGTACTCCTCGCACTTGTCTTGGATGAGTTTCTCGCATGCTTGGCCATTCGACAGCTCGAAGCGTGACAGATAACAGTAGCGGAAGGCTCATCCTCTTTTGTCAAGGTAATGTCATCTGCTGCACCATAGCCTCCCCTTCTTACCTTCTGCAATCATATGCCGTCAAAATATCGTCTAGCTCGCTGTTAATCTCATTTCGTAGGCTCTGCAAAGACGCTCTAACCTGCCGCCGCCAACAAGTAC
>JALIZH010024651.1:0-72179 GCA_030522465.1 Rhipicephalus appendiculatus | reverse complement strand
TGTAAACCATGGTTCACATCCACATGCGGCAGCATGTGCCACAAGATGCGCGTACTTATCCTCGTTTTTCTTAACTTTTTGCACATGCTCCCTAAGCCGATCATTTAGGCATCTCTCGGTTTGTCCGACGTACACTTTTTCGCAAGATAATGGAATGGAGTATGCAACCCCCGGGGAGCACTTAACGAAGGCCTTCTCATGTTTTTTCGCAACCGCGTCTCTTGCCATTGCAAATGCGCGGGCACAAATTGCCGAGTTTTTCTGGCGCCGAAAAAGCCCAGCGGCACACCATGTCTTGCAGCCACCTTCCTTATGCAAGTACGGCATCACTTGAGGCTTGGAACCCGATGGATCCAAGCAGCTCCATCCCTTTGTGTTCCACGTTTCAGCTTCTGCATAAGTGACTCGGCGACCGTGTGAAATCATCAGCACGTCCGTCATTAGGAGCTTACTTTATTGTAAAAAACAAGGATCGTTGTGTTAGCGAGCCGTCCGTGATGTATCAAAAGGAAATATATTTTCTCGAGGCAAGGTGTTAGTGCTTCTAGCGGCTTTCTCTTTCTTTTTTTGTAACTTTGTTGGGTGGTGGCTGGTTCCTGTATCGCTTGTTGATTCATTGCACATGCGCACTATTGTTGATCGTTTTTTTTTTTTGCGCATCTTCCTGTACGTATAAAAGAAGGTCAGTCACGCATAATAAACAGTTGGTAGTGAGCGCTGTGTGTGGTGTGTGTATCCTGAGTGAAAGCGTGTGTGAATGTGTGAGTGTTTGGAGGGTTTTCCAAGTTGCGCTAAATCTTAGTTTCAAAAGCTCGTGGTAAGTAGCCGGTTTGTTTTGTTCACTGATGCGACGCCTCGTTCAGTTCTCGTTGTTCTTCAAATTCAAGCTTTGCTGCAATGTTATTTCTGTACGTATTATTAATAAATACACGTCGTATGGGCGGACTGATATTTAAATGTTCCGAACTCGCACGGCGAGATGCAAGCACATGTAGCGATATTGCTACCGCTGATTACACGTGCCATCGCCGAACAAGTGCCATCAAGAAAATCAGTTGTGGCATTAATATTGCAAATGGAGTCCACTGGTAAGGAAATCGCCAAACGTACGGTTGAATAAGCTGAGAGCTAGCGCCGCACCGCCGATGCCATCTCGCTACGTCCGTCGATCTGCGCTGCCCGCTGCTGTTTTAGCAACTTGAAATTCTCCCGATAACCTGCTTCAAACTGTACAAAGCTGTATAGTGTGAGTACGTTAGCGCTTTAGTGTTAGAGAAAGCGTCCGCACGATGTATTTAAAAGCGGAGAAGCGCCGACCCCCGTTAGATATAGGCATGTCAGCAAGGCCTCGCGGGGAATGAGTAAAACCGCTTTGCGGGCGAGTCTTTGAAGGTGTTTGAGCGCCCCACCACACAGCAATTTTTTTTGACATATCTTGAAGCTCCGGCCACCACACACATGCGTCGGACACTTCTTATTTCACTCCGAAAACGTGAACGACGCGGGGGACACACGAACAACGACGTACAAACCTACGGCGGACGTCTGCTCACTGCCCCGAGAGTAACGAGCTAGTTCGCCACCACTGGCGCTTCGGTCGGCGTGCACTAGGCGTATATAACCAGTTGGTCACAGTTGCGTAACGCTGCGAACATCAGCATTGGTATTACCAATACCACAAGGGGTAAGCCGATATGTAGCGCTTGTGCTTGCGAGGATGGTAGCCCTGGATAGCGCTTCGGAGACCAACTTCAGTGGATGGCGCTTAAAGGGACACTAAAGGCAAAGAACAATTTGCGTCAGAGTGAAATATCAATGTTTGGGAATGTCTAAAACGGCAATATTATCAACAGCAGTGCTCTACTAATCGAGAAATTAGGATAAACGTACGACACCACATTCGCTACAAGTGAAAAATTTTGGAAATGATCCCAATGACGTCCCGGCTTCCGACTACAATTAATCACTGGTAATCAAACCAGCTGCAGTAAAAAAGAAGCTTCCGCGTATAGCTTCATTATCATCGCCATTGATCATCATCGTCATTTTACCAGCCACCGCGCCACGCCTCTCGCGCAGCTCATGAGAGCTCGAGGCGCGAGCCAGAAGAGAACGATCTCAGGCCTGGCGCACTGGACGCCTGCAGCCGCCACCGCTCCGCTTATCCTCTCAATAAAGTGGCGAGATCGACACGGCCACGTCGGCCACCTTCACGACTTTCTCTAGTTCCTCGCTACACGTGCATTACAACACGCAATAAAATGCTGCTTGACCGAGTCTGTCTGATTCATACAAAAAGAACTACCTGGCGTTACCATGGGGAATGGCGCGAGTGGTTCAAAAGTTGCGTTTTCGCCTGGTTAGGCTGGATAGCTGGTTCCATCTAGCCGGGCCCAGTCTATGCGGGGCCCCAGAAGAGACCATCGAACATGTCATGATGGAATGTCCGCAACTTGGAGCAGAGAGGGATCCCGCCCACTCCACGCTAAGCATGGCGGAATTCCTGGGCCTCTCCGACGATCCCGTCGACACCAAACTTGGAACGCACCGAGAGAGCCAAACGACGCCTTAGACTATGGGACAGATTGTGCCGGCTAGTGGACAACACCGACGCCGCAGACACCTCGACTCGGTCCGGCGTAGAGAAGAGCAGACGACGACACGACGGTGGCGACGGCGATGGGGCCACTGGTGCCACTCAGAGTGGATAGAGTGTGCCTGTCCAGTGTTGGACTGGACTGGAGACCGTCCCCTGGTGGTGAAACGGTAAAACTGTAACTTCGGTGTGGGCGGGCGTGTGTGTGTGTGCGTGTGTGTGTGTGTGTGTGTGTGCGCGCGTGTAAAGCACACAACTCCTCTCCTTTTTTTTCTTTTTGGGAGTGTGTGCAAGTGCGTGTTGGAGCGCACAATTTCTCCTGTGGCGCGGCGAGCGCCTGCCCTGTGCCAAAAGGGACTAGGAACGTGTACTTACTTACTTACTTACTTACCCAAGCAAGCAGAAAAGTTCAATGGCCGTTGTTGTTGCTGTGACTCCCGCTACTTTCACTCTGCTGGTGCTAGCGTCGGCGGCCGCGCAGTGAAGGTGGGCAACGTTGGGCAAGGCAACTGCAACGTCAGGAGGTCCGTTTTCAGGCGGGTGATTTGAAGTGCGCTAACACCGTTAGAATCACTAAAACGTGATTTTATTTCAAAATCAGCATTTCCTTGGCATGAAAGTAGCACTACGAGATTTCTGGACCGCTCTTTCCGCCATCAACTTTGACTTAATATGTGCCTTTAGTGTCCCTTTAACCACTATTGACGTTAACCCGTCGTTACGCCTGTATCATAGCAGTACATAGGCAATGTGCTTAAAATTAGATAGTCAGCACTGCAACCACAATTGAAGTTTCACCAACATAACGCCCCATAGGGTCCTTTTCCAAAGCAGTTCCGAGACTTGGCATGACTCTGTGGTAGAATAATTGATTGCCACGCAGAATGCTTGGGTTCGATTCGGGCTAGGGCTCTGATATTTATTCTTCGCATTCGTCGGGTTAACGCTGCCAATGTAAATTTTTTAACGGATTTCACTTAATAATGTCTGTTCTCGCCGTTCCTGGTTACATATGAACTGTCAATCACCAAATGCCTAGCCGCTGACGAAGCCTCAGCAATCGCGATGGCAATCAAACATTCCGACAGCGCCGGGCCGTCGCCACTCGTTCTGTCCGATTCCCAAGCAGTGTGCATGATGTCGTGAGGGCATCCCAGACAACGATAGGGCGCACTCCTTAGCTTGAGAACTTACAAACCGAGCTGAGAGCCACGGCTCGTGTCCGGATAGTCCGCTTACGGCCCAAGACGTTCTCGAACAATTAGTATTGGAACCAACAATGATCTCAAACAACGCCGCTAAACTCCTCGACCTAATCTTATGTTCTCATCTTGACATAGTTGCCAATGTTGCATGCATACCAGGCTTAAGGGATCATCATGGTCTCGTTCAATTTATTACTTCCCGCGTTAAAACCAACTGTCGAAAAAAAAATCACGCCATATCCACGAAGTGAATGATGATGAGTGGGCGAAGCTCGATCGTTTTCATCCATGGCAGGAGGAGAATGTGTGGTCTGGAACGCGCTTATACTTCATGGTCATCAGCGTCATCGTCATCGTTATCACGTGTAGTGGGTACATTCCACTATACTGGAACGCGCTTATACTTCATCGTTATCACGTGTAGTGTGTAGATTCCACTATACTGCGTCATCGTCATCTTTATCACGTGTAGTGGGTACATTCCACTGTACTGGAATGCGCTTATGCTTCATCGTTATCACGTGTAGTGGGTACATTCCACTACACGTGGCTACCTACCTACCTACCTACTACTACTACTACTACTACTACTACTACTACTACTACAGAGGAGGGACAGACCCACACCCTAAGGACCTTCGCCCCTAAAATAACGCCATATCCACGAAGTGAATGATGTCATCGTCATCGTTATCACGTGTAGTGGGTACATTCCACTATACTGCAACGCGCTTATACTCCATCGTTATCACGTGTAGTCGGTACATTCCACTATACTGCGTCATCGTCTTCTTTATCACGTGGAGTGGGTACATTTCACTATACGTGGCTATCGACCTACCTACTACGACAACTACAGAGGAGGGACAGACCCACACCCTTAGGAGCTTCACCCCTAAAAACCGGCAAATCCCACGCACTGTAGGAATCGATGTGATGCGAAGCAGCCAGCAAGGAGTAAATCATGCTGTACATAATATGCATATCAATATTTACATGTTAGGACCTGTCATTGGTGTTCGACATACAGTCACGTCGCGCAATGCAAATTTTGGTGTATATCAAGCTAGCGAACTGGACGCAAGCGCACCATGAGCGTGGCATGTAAATGGCATTGTAGATTACATGCATGACAAGATTTTCATGTTACCACCTGCCACTTATGTTCGATATATCGTCACATCC
The DNA here is from genome assembly GCA_030522465.1 of Rhipicephalus appendiculatus. Taxonomy (NCBI): domain Eukaryota; kingdom Metazoa; phylum Arthropoda; class Arachnida; order Ixodida; family Ixodidae; genus Rhipicephalus; species Rhipicephalus appendiculatus. The sequence continues at coordinate 67,193 of JALIZH010024651.1, read as the reverse complement.
CGCAATACAAATTTTGGTGTATATCAAACTGGTGAACTGGACGCAAGCGCACCATGAGCTTGGCATGTAAATGACATTGTAGATGATATGCATGCCAAGATTTTCATGTTACCAACTGCCACTTATGTTCGCTTAATTTTTTTACCTCGAATCGCAGCGAGACGCGAGACCAATGTGCCTCCTTTTTGCATGCGTTCGTATTCTCGCGCTCTGCGCATCATGCAGACACCATCCGCGTTCCAGCGTTTAACCCTTTCAGTCCCAGTGATTCCATTTGGAATCATAAATTATGTAGGTCAGTCAGCAAGCATCTGGTAAAGATAAAGCGTTGTTCTCCCTCAGGAGCCCGTATTTAGCATCTGCCCTACATGTGGTGTCAACATGGCACACTCAATAAAGCAAGGTCACGTCTGAACGAAGAAATTACAGAAGCGGTTGTAGAGTAGAGTAGAGTAGATCCTTGAATCTGTGGCGCACACCCACGCTGGGGGGATTGGCCAAGAACCGGATAGTTTTGTAAAATTATTTAATAAAAGTTTAAATTTGGTCTATTTAAAAGAAATAAAAATCAACAGGAAGAAATTATTAATGGAGTGTAATAATAAACTGGAAGAAAGCAATGAAGCGGTGAATTTAATTTAAATTAACAAAAAAAGAAAAGCAGGTGGGAGAAGTTTGGAAAAGCATAAAGTAGGACCAAAGATTGATTTCAAAGCTTAAATCTCTTTGAACCTTTAATGAACTCCTGCAGTGCATCAGCAATGTTCCCGTCACTATGGCCCAGACCCAAAGCCCCAAAAGATAGGACATTTTGCGCATTTAAATCTAACCTAAGGAGGCGGAAAATGGCACCTAAAGTATTTTTGCGCAAGCAAGAGTATCTCTTACATGAAATGAGAAAATGCTCGGTTGTCTCAGGAACTCCGCAAAAAGAACAATGAGGGGAAGCTGCCAGACCAGCTCTGTGTTGTGCTGTTCGCGCATTTTGCTGAGGCAGCGTCTTCTTTCACCGTGCAGAGATAGGGCATTTATTTTAGTTCTGTGCCGGAAATTTGAATTTTGGCTATTGGACATTATGCTATCCTGTCTAAATAACATTTTAAGTAATAAACAAAGTAAAAATTGTGGAAATATTAATAAATAATAAATATTTATTAAATTAATTGTCCCATTAATTACTCTTCACTGAAAAGTGTGAGCAAATATTTTTTCAGTTTTTTTTGGACTACCACGATCATGCGCATCTCAAAATGGAAAAACTAGTTGCTTACATTGAAAATAGTTAATTCGGGACTGAAAGGGTTAAATTGACGGACACTTTGTCAATTCCGAAGTGTGTTCCTCGAACGCCTGTGCCCACTGAGACGTAGTCGGTCAGAATGGAACGTGATGCGCGCGACTCCCTCCTTGGATGATTAGAGAGGCTGGGCACAGCGATGCTACGCAAGCAAAGCGCGAGTGCTGTAGAGTCAAACGCGACCGGCGTCCGTTTGCGACGGACGACCAGACGAACTGGCGGACGTAAGAATGAGACATTAAAGGCTTTCACCTTAAAATTTGGTGTATATCAAGCTGAGTCATGAGCGTGGCATGCAAGTAATGTTGCACATGACATGTCATGATTTGCATATTACCACCTATCATTTATCCTCGTCATACAATCACGTCGCTGAACACCAAATTTGGTGTATATCAAGCTAGCGAAACGGCCACGGGAGTGTCATGAGCGTGGCATGCAAGTAATGTTGCACATGTCATGATTTCCATATTACCACTTGGCATTTATGTTCGTCATACAGTCACGTCACGCAATACCAAATTTGGTGTATATCAACTAGCGAAACGGCCGTCAGCGCGCCATGAGCGCGGCATGTAAATCATGTTGTACATGACATGCAGATCATGATTTTCATATTACCACCTGTCATTTATGTTGGTCATATAGGAATGTCTCATCGTACGAATTTTTGGATATATGAAGTTAAGAAAACGGCCTCAGGAGCACTATGGCCATGGCGCGTAAATCATAGTTTTCATGACAAGTTATTCATGATTTTCATGACATGACCAGTCACTCCTGTTTATCATACAGTCATGTTATTCCATACTAATTTTGGTATAAATACATTAACGATACGCCCAGGAGAGCACAAAGTCGTAGGCGGCTAGATAGATAGATACGCTCAAAGTCGCCGAAGTTCGCTAAGAAATGCTTCGCATTTAAAATATTAATTTATCACTAGGATAAGGGGAACTTTGACGACATTAATGCTGAAATAGCTAGCTTCCTTTATCCCTTTTTCAACCATTTGGATGATCGCACGGTAGACGAGAACTGGATTATGTGAAAAAATAAAATACTTGAGCTGACCCACAAATTTATCCCCTCCAGTTAAATATCATGTAATGTTAAGAAGCCCTGGTTCAACGCCCAGTTAGAAAAGCGAATGTACTGAATAGCCAAAAAAAAGTGGTTCGGTTTCGAAATGGGATGCTTACAAGGAGGCAAACACCGCCTATATAGCGGCAATAAAACTTGCCAAAAAGGTATTCCACGTGCACACATTGCCGACAATGCTTGCAAACGACCCCAAAAAATTTTGGTGAGTTAAAAACGCTTCCAGTGACAATTCCGTGGCATTGATCGATTCCACCGGTTCACCGGTACCTGATGATGTATGCCCCCAGCTTCTTAATTCTGCTTTCTGTAACAACTTTGTCGTACTTTCTAAACCCGTGTTTCCTAATCTTGTGTGTTGCGATTACCCTGTTATGGATTTTATTATTATTGAGCCTCTTGAGATTGAAAATGTAATTAAGGGTATCAGGTTGTCATGAATGCGAAATTTCTGAAAAGTACTGTTGTTTATACGTATGTTCTACTTTCAAGAACCTTTCACCAATCCTTAGACACCCATCAGCTACCTGCTGTCTGGAACGTCGGGAAGGTAGTCCCGATTCACAAGCCCGGCAGCAGAAATTCACCCCTCAACTACCGCCCCATCTCCCTCACCAGCAATCCCTGCAAGGTTCTTGAACACAATCTGTATTCACACTTAGCAAAACACCTAGACAATAATTCATTTTTCACGACAGCACAACATGGTTTCCGTAAAAACTTGTCTTGCGAAACACAACTTCTTTCTTTTACTAAAAGCCTCCATCTTATTCTTGACAAAGGTTCTTTCGCTGACTGTGCCTTTTTAGGCTTTGCCAAGGCTTTTGGCAAAGTATGTCACGAACTTCTTCTCTTTAAACTTCGTAAGCTTAGTCTTGACCCTAACCTGTTTACATGGCTTGAGAATTTCCTCTTAAATCGGTCACAGTACGTTGCATCAAATGGTCATACATCTTCATTTAACCCTGTGGACTCTGGTGTGCCGCAGGGATTAGTTTTAGGGCTTCTTCTTGTCCTCGTTTACATTAACGACTTACCAAACGCTGTTTCCTCTAACATTTATCTTTTCGCAGATGACTGCGTTATCCTCCGCGAAATCTCAGATAACAAACATAACAAGTCTGTACAAGACGATATTAACGCTATCTCTAACTGCTGTAACGTATGGGTAATGCAACTTAACGTGACTAAATGTAGAACAATGCGTGTTACTCGTAACAGTATTCCTCCGCCAAACTATTATCGTAACCCTTTTCCCCCTGAATATTTTTAACTGTTAGATAGTTTTTTTCTTGTTCATTTGGCTTGACTACCATCTTTAGTGCACAAAAATATTGTAATCTGACCACACCATCAGCATATCAGAAAAATGGCGCCATGTCCTATATATAGGACACCAGGCCTTAGTGGTTGTAAAGTGAAATATGGTAAATTTAAATACTTCAAATTTGGTATCCTTTTAACGCGTGTGATTGTAGTGTAACTAAACATGTAGCAAAGATATATTCATTAGAGCGCCTGAATTGTAAAAAAGCTAGTTTTTGCGTTCTTGATACACAGCTCCTCATTGCACTTGAAAGGTCGTTGTCTAACTATTGGACGCTTTCGAAGATTTAAAATCGTAAATATTGCTCAATCCGGCTTTGTTGCGTCAAAATAACTTCTGCCCATGTCTGCAAGGGCAAGCTGACCGAACTTCGCTTGATCGTCGTCATCTACTAGCTCCCGCACGTTCCTTTCATGTGTTGCCGAAAACGTATTCAGACCTATTACGTACAATCTCGCTGTTGGAAACCCCTTACATATTAGCTAAGAAATCACGGCTGGGTTTGGCGTGCAATAACGAGAAATCGGAAGGTTACACAAGCACTACGGCTGTGGATCAACATGCAAGAATTTAGGGCTGTGATAACCACTGAGCCCTGGTGTCCTATATTTAGGACATGAAGATTGTCCCTTACTGCGGGTGACGCGTAAATGTTGGGAAAGAGCCAATTTGTAAATATGCAGGTCAACATGTTAGAAACACCAGAAAAATATATGGTAGCTACCGATACAATAGTTAATCACTGAAATATTAATCAAACATATGGTTCCGGCGATTGCCGTCGATAGTCGTCTTTTTCGCCTTCCGCCATCTTCCTTTCCATTGTGCAGAATTCTGAGAAAGACGACGATGAAAAATCTACTACCTATGTTTTCGCAGGTGTTTTCAATATACCTCAGACACTTTTTTGAATTTCTAAGTTAATTAAGTGACAATATGTAGGAATATTTGTTCGGGTCCTTTTTATGGGACACCAGGGCCGAAAGGGTTAATAACATTCCCCTAGAAGCCATAACATTCTGCAAGTACCTTAGCGTCTACATAACCTCGACACTTTCCTGGTCCTTACACATTGATAAGCTAATTACCAATACTAACCGCATGTTAGGATATATCTGGCGAAATTTCTCTTCTGCTCCTTCCTCATTTATAATAATCCTATATAAAACACTGATTAGGATTAAAATGGACTACGCATCATCCATCTGGGACCCTCACTCCACAACCCATATTCAATCGCTTGAACTAATCAAAAATAATGCCGCGCGTTTCATTACAGCCGAATGTCAAGCGTAACTTGCATAAAAAACTCCTTACTACTTCCTCCCCTCTCATCCCGACGTAAGTGTTTTCGCCTTCCTTTATTCCATAACTTACATTTCTACAATTCCCACCTGCGTGATAACCTTATATCACCCCCTTCTTACATTTCCTCTCGCATTGATCATGTCCGTAAGGTTGGGATAATTCATTGCCATACCAGAACCTGTCACGAATAATTTATTCCCAGGACGTCTCAAGAATGGAACCACCTTCCCGGCACGATTGTCTCTATCAAGGACCACTCAATGTTTCGCTCGGTCATTTCCACTCATCACTCCCGGAGTTACCTGACCAATTATTCTTTGTGTTAATTAGCCACTTTTGCCGCTTTGTTTTGTGTTACTTTTGTATGCATTGTTAACCACTCCCCTCTGTAATACTTCGGTCTTGAGGGTAAAATAAAATTAATTGAAATGAACACCAACGTCGCACGAGAGAACGTCTTGCCCCAACGCATCGGCAGCTGGCAATAGCAGAAGCTCGAGCATATAGAAGAATCCAAATGCACACCTATCTCCATTTGGAAAGGGCCCACCACATAAGTCCCACATTACATGGTGGCGCTTGTCCATGATGTGGTGCACGGCCGTCACTGTCACATGTGACGTAGTAATGCTCAGCAAGACCACACGAGGAAAACTCGCCTGGGTTACGTACTAATCTAGGAAGCCATGGGAGATCCTCCTCCCTCAGCCAGGGCTGGATGTCCAAAGAGGTCTCTTGGACCAGACGGAGCGTGTAGCCAGGATGACTGGAGTTTTGTAATAGGGACCCACCTGCTCGCTCTTTCTAATCTACCCCTTCCCCTGAATAACCAATAAAATTTTTCCACTTGTCAATCACATGTGGCACATACCCGAATACTGTGACCCGTTGTATAAGGGTATGGCCACACGTGTCTGCAGCAAACGGTTTGACGACGTATGCAACACGACTTTCACGTTATTCATGCCATGACCAGCCTTACATATTCGTCACCCTCCTGCCCTCCCATACCAATTTTGGTCGACCCCAAGTTAAGGAGGTGATCACGAGAGCACCCAGACGTAGGCGGCTAGATAGGTAGAGAGAGATACGTAGATAGAAATTCTCAAGGTATCTGTAGTCCGCTGTGAAATGCTTCGCATTTAAAAAAATTATGGCAGGTCACAGGCAGCTCGTGAATCGATGCTATGCGAAGCACTCGGCGAGGTGCTACGTAAATCACATTGTTTTAGCCGGCATTTGCCAACACTTGGCCATCACTGGCGGACATTAAAACCCACAAAGTGGCATTAACCGCCGAAAGTCACTATTTTAACGAAAACAGCATGTCCTTGTTAACACAAGTCATTATTAGCAAGGACTAAACAGTACTAGAGTCAATATCATGCAGTGGTAACAACGTAAGCAGCTAGTTAGGCACCGCTAGCATAAGGCAGCACGCGTAAGCCTAAGCCATGGTTCATTTGCCAACCGTAACCCAAAATTAGGCAAATACTACCCAACAATACACCTTTCCACAGGAGAAAAGAAACACCTATTTGGGATGCGACTTGGGAGTTGCAAAGCTGGCGTTACAGCCTCGACAGTGCATATTTAGGGGTCACGGTATTTAGCAGATCCCAAAAAGGGTTAAGTCGGTGCCCACGGAGTCTCCTGTGAAAGCGCCTATGCACAGAACTTATCAAGTAACTTGTTCTTGTATTTAGTACGCCAGCAATAGGCATCGCTAAACAACAGCAGCCAATAGCTGGCCGACCAGTGCTGGTTTGATCCGATTACACACTGTCCATGCATGATCAGATTCTTCATGTAGGTTATCTTATGTCATGCTTCAACGATAAATATAGATTCGACACTTTTCTCGCGCAACGCCAGAAGAAAATTCATGCCGATTGCTTTGAGAGAAAACCTTCGTGGTAAAAAAAATACACGTTTGCCCATGGATTGAACAATTCATCTAAAGTCATATAAACATATTTGACAGAGATCTGTCTGGCTGGGTAAAAATTATACGAAAAAATATAAACTCTCCAGCCCCAATTCTTAAAGTAAGTTTTTAATAATGAAGCTAAAAACTGGCCCAACGTTTCGAGACCCGTTCGGTCTTTTTATCAGGGGGTGACTGTCCAGCCGGCTCCGAAGCTCGCGATTTTTCTTAGTGTTGGTCCCCCCTCTCCACCTTCGCTCCTCCCGCCGCTCTTGTTGCGGTGCTGATTTCTCGATTGGTTCCGAATACCATGTACATACACACTCGGCAGAGTCCCAGTTGATGGGTTGATATTTCCAGGTGTTGTTTGGATATGCCAAGACTCCAAGAACTGCCTTTGGTGCGGCTACCTTCCGTGTCGATGACCCGGGCGTCGCCGAAGTTGATGCAATGGTCCCTCTTTTCGCTGTGTTCTGCGAGCACGTTCCGTTCAGCGTTGAAGCTGCGTACGCCCCAATACCCTCGCCAGTTGCTCGCTGATTCCCGGAATGTATGGAATCGTGACCCGGTAGGGTTGTTTGGGGGGGGAGGGGGGGGGGCTTCATTTTTGGTGTTACTCTTTGCAGAAGCGGGCATGCAGTGGGCATTTTTTCGGTCGTCGCGTCGCTGGCATACTCGACGAATAAAGGTCTTCGTGTACCCATTGTTCAGGAGGTCGTTCATGGTCAGTTCTTCTTCTTTTTCTTCTTCTTTCTTTGGAGCTGCAGATGGCCGATGGCCGTCTTTGGAGCTCCAGATGAGCGTCTTGACAACTGATGCCTTGTGGGCGGTGGGGTGGTTGGAGTTGAACTGTAGATACCGGCCGGTGTGCGTTGGTTTTCGGTAAATCGAGAAGCTGAAACGTCCTTCCACCCCCCCCCCCTCTTTCTCGTCTCACTAGCACATCCAGAAAAGGAAGTACGTTGTACATACCTCAAAAACATTTTTGGTGTTTCGACGAACGTGTACATGACTTGTTTTTCGATATGCTCCATCGTCAAGTTTGCCGCCGTGGCTGAAAGGGCAGCACCCAACGCGGTTCTACTTGCGTGTGTGTAGAATTGACCTCCGAAAGAGAAATATGGTGCGTTGAGGCTGTACTCCATCAGTCGGCACAGTTCGTCCGTGTTGAGGCTCGTCCTTTCGCTGAGGTTTTCATCTTTATCTATGGCGGTTCGCGCAACATCCCCGCTTCTGCAAAGAGTGACACCAACAATGAAGCCCCCCCCCAATACAACCCTACCGGGCCACGATTCCATACATTCCGGGAATCAGCCAGCAAGTTCGAGGGTAGTGGGGAAGGAGGGTATCCGAGTAGCGCACAAAGGCGCTTCAACAATTGGGCGACTTCTGCCGCGGCCAAGACACCGGCTGAAAAGAAAGATTTCCCGGGCTAGTGTACGAGGTTCCGTGCACTGATTGCCCCGCCACTTACATCGACGAGACAAAAAACTTTCCGGAAAAGATACGACAACACCAAAACGATGTACGCAGCTTCAACGCTGCACGGAACGCGCTCGCAGAACACAGCGAAAAGTGGGACCATAGCATCAACTTCGACGACGCCCGGGTCATCGACACGGAAGGTACCCGCACCAAAAGGCAGTTCTTGGAGTCTTGGCATATTCAAACAACACCTGGAAATATCAAGCGATCAACTGGGACCATGCCGAGTGTATGTACATGGCCTCCGGAACCAATAGAGAAAGCAGCACCGCAGCAAAAGCGGCGGGAGGAGCGATGGTGGAGAAGGTGACAATCACTAAGAAAAATCGCTAGCTTCGGAGCCGGCTGGACAGTCACCCCTGATAAAGAGACCGAACGGGTCTCGAAACGTTGGGCCAGTTTTTAATTTCATTATTAAAAACTTAGATTACGAATTGTGGCTGCAGAGTTTATTTTTTCGTATCTTATGTCATGGATGTTGTGGGACACATTATTCATGAAAATTAACCGACAATGATGACGAGCAAATTATAGGAGATGTTATCTGTAGTAACTGTAATAAAAATGTCAATAAGGAAAATAGATGAAAAGATAACTTTCCGCCGGCAAGGACCGAACCTGCGACCTTCGAATTTGGAGGTCGCAGGTTAGAATCGATGCACACCTGTCAAATACACAAAGCAGGCCTGCCACTTGAGGCCATATGGTACGGTGTCGATTAGCCGCTGATATATCGCGTGTTCTGAGCACAACCCCAACAGAAGCATTTTAAATTCATAAAGGCCACCAGGTGTCAAGAATTCGTTTTTTTTCCTCTTCGTCGACATCTATCTGACAATATCTGTTTTGCGTTGTCCGTTGTTCGGCGATAACGATGACGCTGATGACGATGAAGAATAAGCAAGTTCCAGACCACACATTCTCTTTCTGGCATCACGGCACAGCACATGCAAGGTACCCATTATACGTCATGACGATAACGCTGAAGACGATGAAGAATAAGCGCGTTCCAGATCACACATTCTCTTTCTGCCGTGGATGAAAACGATCATGAAAGCGCTCTCACCCGCGAAACGGAAAGCGGCAACGCCGACAATAAGCTGCTACTCCAGGGGGCGATAGCGCGGCATGCGGCGGCGCAATGTCTACGGAGACAACAAGCTACACCGGAGGTGAGAGCTCTGGAAGCAGCGGCAAAACGGCAACGCCGACAACAAGCTGCTACTCCAGTGTTCAGGGCGCGGAAAGCGGCGGCTCAACCACAGGAACACATTGTAAATACTGTACACACGCGTTGTCCCTAATTTACATGCGCGAGTCATTAATGTCACGGGTGATTTACGGTAAGAACGATCCCTAGTGCTTCGTCCACTCGTCATGATTCACTTTGTGGAGGTGCGTAGATTTTTTTTAGATGTGAAGCATCTTATGGCGAAGCTTAAACCGGTGGTGGTGGTGGTGTGCGGCCGACCACCCTTACTGCGCATGCGAAAGCCTTTTAAAAAATAAAAATAAAAAACCTCCTCTCCCCCTCTCTCTCTCCTCTAGGCATCCCTGCCTGCGGCAACCACACCCTCACTGCGCATGCGCCTCCCCTCTTACGATCCCCTTCTCTCCTCTAGGCATCCCTGCCCGCAACGTCCACACTCCCACTGCGCATGCGAGTCCCCCCCTCTCTCTCTTCTCCTACGCTCCCCCCCTCTCTCCTCTAGGCATCCCTGCCCGGGGCGTCCACACTCCCACTGCGCATGCGCGTCCACTCCTCTCTCTCCTCTCCTACGCTCCCCCCTCTCTCGCCTCGCGACGCCGACGCAGGCAGCGTCTGCTAGCGAGTTTCTTGGTTGAAAAAACCGACTGCTCGCGCTGCACAACCGTTCAGTGGCCACCCCGTATATATGGCACTGGATCTTTACCTGCGAGGTGGTGCCGGTGGGAGATTTCTACTGTGCGTTGTTGAACAATAAAAATTTGCAGCGTGCGCGTTGACTAAAAGCGGACTGCGGTTCTCTGTGTCCAGTCGGAGTCTTCTATCTCTCATTGCCCATTAGCAGCGATTGGCATGTTCCAGTAGGAAACACCGCTCCATCACTGCGTGCTTTGCGCCTCTCCAGTTTTCTCTCCTGCGCAACGCTGCGATGAGCGCCAGCGTCAACGCCGCCGCCTGTGTAAGCGTTAGCGCCCGCTGCTTCACATCTACACATGGTTCCCTTTAGCGGGAGATGGTGGAATTTTTTTCTTCTACATTGACCAATATAGAGTATGTAACTTAATGGCTCCCCGTGGATCATGGTTCTGGCGTCACGAATGCCCCGAAAGAACGGGAAAGACACTCGTGGTTTTGTATATTCAGAGGATGCTTTTGGCCTGTCTAAAAAGACGGCGTGCAAGCACGGACACAAAAGAGTTGTCAAGGCACCCAAACGCCGCACACAACTGAAAAACAATGGGAGGACCTTTAACCCTCTATTGCATGAATTATGAGAAAATGAATTGAAAAATTATTTGATCATTTTTTATCACTAACTACATGAAGAATAACATGTACAAAAATTTTCACATTTATTGTGACTGTATTAATGAAGATAGAGGTTTGTGCCAAATATGGCACACTATGCAAGTGGGCGAGCAAAATTGCTGCCATGGCTGAAAAACAAAATCTCACTGATTGCGGTCTTTTTAGCTTGATTTGTGAAATAAAGCAAAGCAACTGCTTCCTGTGTTCAGGCATAATTGAACATTTTGGTTAGTGCATCTGACTGCCGACATCTACGTGCAAGATGGCCGCTTACACGTTTGGCTCTTCGCATGGTGCCGCCTTGATGTACTTCCCTGCCCGAATTTCCAACCGCTGACTTGTGGTTGTGAGCGTCAGTTGCCGACAAATCGTATAAGCTAAATATCGCCGTGCACTGGTTAGACTTCACATAATTTTTTCGTGCACCGACGCCAATAATGTAACAAAAAATTGCCAGGTACGGCTGCTGACACTCGATATTTTCGTGAAGCATCTCAAAACTTACCACCACAACTGAAATCTGGCAAAAACGAGCTGTGCTGCACGATCTCAGATGATTTATTTTTGTTTGTATTAGCACTGTGCACCAAAACATAGATGGCATCATATTGCACATTTCATCACTCACATGCATACTGTGCCAAATATGGCACATACCGATTTCCGTCTATATACCGTAGTGGAAAACGGAATTGAGAAGAGCCTTAATGAGCATGATTTTTTAAAGCCACGATATATGCCAAAATAATTTTTTCTTGCTTCTGCAACGATAAAATGGTTGCAAAAAAATATAGCAGTCACTGTTGTTCATGATCCGAGCTTGCACGTGCACCGTGAAATCTATTTCATGTCTAGATTTCGTACTGCTCTAGGGATGGCAGCGCTTTTTTTATAATTAGTGCACGTAACTATAAGGATTACCTTAACTGTGTCACATTCTCCACTGGTCCTCTTGCGCCCGCTATAAAAAATGTTAATCGGTATGTGCCAAATATGGGACGCCATGCAATTGAGGGTTAAGCTTCGCCTTTATTAGTTGAACGCGATAGCGATATGCTGTCCGTAGTGCGTACTTCAACCACTTAGTGCATACTTGCTATGCACCCACCAGGGCTGGGCAAAGATACTTTGAAATTGTATCGCGATACGATACAAGATACTCGGGCAAGAAGTATCGGAGATACAGATACAAGACACTTCCGGAATGAATGTATCCGATACGATACTTCCCAATTGTATCTTAAGATACTTCGATACATTTGGAAATTTGCTATTATAGATCTATATAATGACGCCTCAAGTACCTATGTACGGAAGTGTTTGCTTGAAAATGTCTTAACTGCGACCAACTTCGTTTATTTTAGTGAAACACCTGTTTGAATCCCCAAGTTACGTTCTTTTTCTTAATGTATATCAGTTTCATTCCGAAACAAGTTATTGGCATTTGTTTACTTGACACTTTTGTATTTCATGGGTGTCGCTGCTTTACTTGACGAGCAGCTAGCGGGTTGACGTCTAATAGCAAGGCAGTTCCGCAATAAAAAATGACTAAGTGAATAAGTATACAGGGTTTTTCACGTAAGTAGAACCAAATATTAAAAAAAAGCGTTTAACCGTGACTGAATGAAACCAGTGGCATATGGTTTACCATTATGTGGTGCTCGTTATGGTATTTTATATTGCGCTTAGTTGGTTGATTAACTATGGTCAATTATGCAACATTTTTATTATTCACTTTAGGGCAGAGTGCGCTTCGACACATCGTAGAGCGCATTTAAAAACGACCGAAGCAATTGTTTTTTGGCGGCGTACATGCTGCATAGTGAATATTTTTGGGCTTTAAAGAAAGCATGCGAAATATCAAATAAAACCACGCGGCTGCGCTCATGCTCTATCGTGCTACAGCGCTCTTAACGCTCTTAAACGCGCATCAAGCGAAACAACCGGCGCGCGGACCGTCAGCCTGTCGCTTGTCAGGGACCATGGTGTTGCTTTGCCGTGTGTGGCGGTCAGAAATGTTGCGCTGTGGAGCCGATGCCGCGGTCACTCATTTCGCCGCGGTCCGCTTGCCGGTTGTTTTGCTCGAGGCACGTCTGAGAGCACTGCAGCACAATAGCGTACGAGCGCAGCAACGTGGTCATATTTCTCCGGCTTTCTTTAAACGCCGAAAAATCACTACGTAGCGAGTACCTTTCCACAAAGTCAGATCTGTCGTTATAGAATGCCCTTTAAAACGTAAAGAAACACACTTGGCCCCAAAATGAATATCAGAAATGTTACATCTCTCATCCTAGTTAAGAATTTAAGCGCAATTAAAAATACCTTAATAAGAGCCACCTGGCGGTAAACCCCATCTTTGGTTTTATGCAGTTGAGGTTAAGCTCTTCTTTGTAAATATTTGGTTCCAGTTACGTGACACCCTTTATAAACACGACACAGGCGGCACCCCTAAAAGCTATGAAAATAGAGCATGATGTATCGTCAACATAGGTGTTAAAGTCAGACAATAGAAAACTCAGTGCCCACGTAAAATAGCACTTAAGTGCTTGTGGGGACGCCGATGAGAAAACCGTAGTACTTGGTATTATGTTTCTCAAATCCCCTTCCTAAGGTCTTTAAGACTTTTTGTTATAATTTCCATTGCTATAATGTAAACTCAATTTCGTTGTTTTATTAAATCGTAAGCCGAATTTTTGTTCGTGTAAGCACTAGGCACGCTCAAATTAATTTACATTTGCCCTAACATCGCCTGAACAGTAAACTCACACGGAATGTAGATATGTAAATAGTAGCAATGACGCAGACAATTAAAAATAAGAATAAATAAGATAAGCGATAGAGCAGGAGGTTACAAAAGATTTATTACAGCTAACAAACGGAAAAAAACTACACAGAGGCCTAGGTAATGTGTGTAATGCAAACGGAGGACAAAAAAGAGAGCATTTGTGCTAACAGTCAAGCTATCATTAAAAAAAAATATTGGATAATTTAGCATTAGCGCGACGAACAAAGACACAGTACACCAAAATATCATCTGTTACGTAAATGTTTGTTCTATTGCATACAGCATCGACACCGGTGGAGCGACGGTTGTTAGAATCTAATTGGAATCTAATCTCACACTGTGCAAGTCAAGCTTACATCGACGAGAGCTGTGAAATCTCTGTGTGAAACCAGCGAGACGCGAAACAACCACATTCTTACCTTTCTGAGACTTTGCAACAAAGCACCACGCGAGACAAACTTCTATAACGACACTAGCCTCATCCGAACTTGAGCGAAAGACGCCGCACGCATTGTAGTACGCAGCACAGTACCGTAGCTACAAACAAGGTTCATGGCACCGACACAGCTAAAAAGAAAGAAAATATGGAGAAACAAAAGGTCGGCTGCACGTGGACGTTCGCGCGGTTGTTGTTGTCGACATGGCTGGAGCGCCATCCCGTGACTCTGCTCCACCAGTAGAGACGCGTATAAGGGTGCCTCCTCACAGTGAGGGAGCACCCACGTGCCATGAAGGGGGGCTCGGCCCCCGCGCTCTACAGTGGCAATAAATGTTTCTACCACCTAGACCTTATTTCCTATCCTCACTGGAGCACTCTGGCAAAAAGACAAAGCAATATCACTGTCGTTAACTTCATTGAGGTGGCTTAGTGGTAGCAGTATCAGCTTGAGAAGCAGAGTTCAGCTGACGTTTGTTGTTTCGCAGGGTGGCGTTTCTATAGCAGTATCTTGTATCTTAAGATACACGATACATTATTGAATGTATCGGAAATACAGATACAGATACTGGTTTTGCGGGACGTATCGCGATACAGATACAAGATACCCAAATAGTATCTAAGATACATGTATCTTCGATACTGCCCAGCCCTGGCACCCACTACGTGGTGTTAAGGGGGGATACGCGCAGGAACATGTGTGCCTTTTGTAATGCGTGGCCGGCTTTAAATCACGAAGTCGTTATGATAGTCACATGTTGTGACGCACGATGGCAATGTACGTTTGTACCACGCAATATTACTGCGATATTACATCTTGTATTGTGACGTATGTATACAGGGCGCATGTGTTTGTGAAGCAAATGTTATTTCCACTCCATTTCCAAGCAGAGGAAGTTATTTTCAACCAATTTCCACGCAGAGACATGGCTGTGTTGTAGAGTAGCTGCTTGCCACTTAGGCGACCTGGGTTCGATACTCACTTGGAGTCCGAAATTTTTATTTTATTTGCATCTTTCTCGATTTTTCGCTCACGGACAAGATGATTATTTTGCTTTCAAAGCCAACGACGCCGACGCTGACATCGACGCCAACGCCGGAATTTCAGCGAAACGAGCTTTTTAACGCTATCGCGTTAATAATGCTGGACTGTTTATCCTCGATTTTATTTCACTGCTTGAAGCTAGACTGGTACTATTGTGACTGTACAAATTTCACTCGACGGCTTCAAGAAAAAACAACTTCAACGTTTAATGTTCCTAGTGAGTGGCTGGCCCAAAATGACTTTTGCAAGATCTTTTTGTTTTAGACCAACTGTATGCACGTCCACTGAAAGTATAATAATCTTTTAAGTTCTTTAGAGCTTATGTGAGGCTTGGAGACTAAGCAAGAAAGAAAAATACTCAGCCTGTTATACTCCGTTTTTGCTTTTCCAAAATCATATTATTTACTGTTGAATACTAACAACTTTGGGCAAATAACTTTTTTTTCTATTTGGCTACAAGTTTGACGCTAAAATTAATTGGCAATGCTTACTTTGGCTACTTAAGGCTTGAGTTCTCGCTCCTTTTCAAATCAACCGAACTGTAACCCCGCCCACGCTCTTGTCAAAATTTCACCATTACCCCAGTCCTTCTGACTTAAATCCCGAGTAAGCTACTCTCATTTAATAATGAGTTTTTCCTTTCGCAGACGAACATCAGTGCTTTAAGGACACCAAGAGTCGGTAGCTGTGATGGCTTCTTGCATTTTTGTTGTTGTGATGTGGTTCACAGGTGATAATGTTCATATTTGCGTCAGCCGTGAAAGCAGTTGTTTCCGTGGGCATCACTTCGAGAAGTCTGGAGACGTGCTTCATAAGATAAACTGCTTATGACCCTAATAAGCCAGTCTAGAACTCCTTGCTGGTATACTTAAACGAGCGTTTAAGGAAATTCATGGCCATGTGTGTCTCTGGGGCACCTTGGGGTCCTTCATAATGAACGTATTGCAGCTGGCGATCTGACACAGACACAGTGGGAGGGCTTTCGCTAGAGCGGTGAGAAGTTGTTCAATTATTGGAACGTCTATATAATCAGAATCTCTTCAAGCGGAGTGAGGACTCTTTGGCTCGACTAGCCCAACTCACACATCTGTTTACTCTTTCGCCGCGGAAAGATTCTGATATAGCGGCACATGCAGTGTCATTTATGATCATGATGGGTGATAAGAGACTGCATATAACTCTAGGAATTATTTGTGGCTGAAGTGTGTCCTTTGGAGCCATAGGAACCTCTTATTCACCTGATCGTTGAAGTTCCGGCAAGAAACAAAGCACCCCCCTTTTTAAATTGACAAGTCAGAACAACGACGAAAATCATAAACAAGTAAGTGTACAACTAGTAGAAGGAAGAAAGGAAGGAAGGAAGAAAAACAAGAGAGAAGGCAGCGAGGTTAACCAGGCACATTCCCGGTTGGCTACCCTACGCTGGGGGGAATGGGAAAGGGGAGCATAAAGATGAGAGAGAGAGAAGAGAGAAGGGAAGGAGAGAAGGAAATGGTAGAAAATCTTTGAAAGGCACCATACCATGTACAGTGCTCATGCACTCAAACGTGAATGACTAGTGCGGCAAGTCGGGTAGGTTGGTATATTTTCCCTTCGTGCCTTGTTCACTACTCGCTCGAAGTCATGCATCTATGAAATGTGGGAGAGGAAGCGTCTCAGCGAGCATCATATGTTTGTATGTGGTCATCTATTATCCAAGGTGTGCGTGTAATACGAATGTCGAAAGGTATCACAAAAAAAATTGAGCATACACTTAAGATCAAATTGGGAACGTGAATAGCGCTTTATGGGTGGGCTCTTGACTAATAAAACAGCAATGTAGCCAAATGATTAAAGCTTAATTCATTATGCGTATTTTTATTAAGTTTTTTTGCGTTCTAGAATTATCTTCCTGACAATAGCTGTCACAGTACTCTCAATGAAGAAGGACATTGCGAGAGCCTATCGAGCATAACAAGTGGGCGTTTACTAGTCATCGGACAGTTCCTTTTGACAGTTGGCGAAGATAATTTTTCTGTAATTGAACATAATTTCCAACACATGGAATGAACTGCAGAATTATAAGCGCTTGTCATATAACAAAACCGCTGCACTTCTGAATGCTCTGTAAAATGCAACTAACAAAGCAAAGAATTTGCACTCCACCGAGCAACATTTGGTGCAGCATGGCTGCCCTTTCCCAGAGTGAAAATTTATATGTCTCTGCCTACCTCACACTATCGGATCAAAAAGGACGTAGGGTGGTCAGTAGTATATCAATATTTAAATGTTATTTTGCAGTCTCAATGAAAAATGTAACTAAAAGAACCGCCTATAACTACCCGGCCAGGAGGCTTACCATTTATATAATGTGTGGTCTTTAATATGAAGGTGAACAGAGAATGCCCAGGCAGCGCATTACCTTTATCGCTGCCTTGTGTATTTATATAACTGCACCAGGCTTCTAAACTGCGCCCAGTAAAGTATCGGCGCACATCATGTTCGACCTGAGGTTCCTGTGGATGCTCCTCCTGCAAGGTGAGCGTTTGGAAATGTGAACCTATTTGTGATAGTGAAACAACACTTGCCTGAACAGCTATGCGGAGTACCCGAACATATTCCTGCATATAAACAGCTGCTCGTAAATGTGAGATACTGCCGTATTGACGCGATAGCGTTAAAGAGCTCGTATCGCAGAAATTGCGGCGTCGGCGTCGGTGTCGGCGTCGGCGTCGTTGGTTGTGAGCGAAAAATCATCATCGTGTCCGTGACCGAAAAATCATCATCTTGTCCGGGACCGAAAAATCGAGAAAGATGCAAATAAAATAAATAATAAAAATTTTAGGGTCCGAGTGAGGATCGAACCCGGGTCGTCTGCGTGGCAAGCAGGTGTTCTACCACACAGCCACGCCTGCGCTTGGAAATGCAGTGAAAAGAACTTCCTCTGCGTTCATGCCTCACAAACACATTGATCCTGTATATAGGCGTCGCAACATAACATGTAATATCGCAATAATATTGCGTGGTACAAGCGTACATTGCGATCAGGCGTGAGAACATGTGACTATCATAAAGACTAGAGCCGGCCACCCATTACAGAAGGCACACATGTCACTGCGCGTATTCCCTTAACACCACGTAGTGGGTGCATTTAGTATGCACTAAGTGGTTGAAGTACGCAATAGGGACAGGATATCGCTATCGCGTTCAACTCTTTAAGACGAAGCTTAAGGGTCCCCCAAATGTTTGTTATTCAAAGTATTGCTGCCGCATTTTATATTGTTGCAAGGAGGTTATTAATGTATAAAGCGTCCTCATTTTGGCACCTAAAATTTTATGTGTTTTAATTAAGTAGTCCACAGTGTATCATAAAATGACTAAGTCCACCTGGTGGAGTAGTGACTATAGATGTGCGTGTCCACGTTGTCGAAATACAAAAATGTCAAGAAGTGACAGGGAAGTAAATCCTTTGTTATAAAATTTTGCATCAGAATATTTTTTGGATCGACTTGCGAGCTCCACACATGATGTGTCGTTCAAGATGTCTTCCTGTTCGGCCTTGAAGAACCATTTCGATGTAAGTTCAATCTGTACGGACTTGGCGGAAATCGGCATCTCCCAACCGAATCTTGCATACTATTTTTGATATTTTCACCTAGATAAAAATTTTAAAATATGAAACCTTATCAAACAAGAATTAAAATATTTTCTATTCACGCTCTTAAGCTATACTAATTTCTCGTGCTGGCCCTACATTGTCTATTCCTTACACACCATTCCCGATGCGAATGCCGAAACGTCTGATAGAACTTTCAGTTGCAGAAGCGCCGCTAGAGTAAATGTATCCTCAAGTGTTGCTTACTATTTCTAGCATTATAAAAAACATAGGATCCTTATTGCATACTGAAATGGTCATAATCAGGTTTGTGGAATTTACGTTCCATAGCGATTAGGCCTATGGGAGATGCCCTACATGATGGCTCTAGTAATTCGAGCCACTTCTGGTTCTTCATTCTTGACAGTAGGTGGGTCTTTAACGTTTCTTCTCCGCAGTGGGAGCTAGAAGCATTTCATGCTTGTAAGAAAGTTCACACGTCAATATGTGATAAACCTTCTCAATAACGTCGTTACGGATAATCTATTTCGGGAATTGAACCCACCTCATAAAGCAAACAAGGAAGTATAAAGTTATAGATTACAGTTATGTAACAATAGCATATGCTTCGGCGTTATCTATCTACAAAATTACAGATAACTTGCTCGCTTCATTCCAATTGATGTTTCCAGTCAAAGGATTTTTCGAAGTTTGAATTCCCCGCACAGTAAAAAACCAGTTTTGCTTGCAAGCTATCTGTATCACGCCTTTAGTCTCTTGCACTATGACAAACATGTATTGTCAAATAAATAAATAAATAACTTCGCAACTGGCAGCATAACTTCGCGTGTAGCGAGACGAACTACATAATCGTTGTTCTCTCATATTTGCGGGAAGAAATCCTGAACGCACTTCACAAGGAGCCGAAAGGTACGCACTGGGGCTATACATTCGCAAAGATAAGGCACGATTACTACTAGCCTAGACTTTCGGCGTCCGTAAAACGGTACGTCCATGCATATTTGGTCACCAGTGTCGCGAAGCGCCATCGATAAGCCAGCCGGCTTTCTGTACTCTGTGCAAGTACTGGCAACACCAATCACTTGAATCGTCATGGATCTTCCAGCTAGCTTGCCAGAGTCAACTATGAACACCTACATAATCATCACCCTGACGATGACAACTGCGGTGCAAAGGCATATCCCAAGTTTCGCCAGTTAACCATATCCTATGCTTCCTGCGACCATGTTATCCCCACCACCGATCGGCGGATAATAGTCGCCAAGAATTATATTACCTAATGCACCCAAACAGGTGCTTGGGGCGAGCGACAGTAGCCAAACCAACGCGATTTCTTAATGTTGTCATAGTCAGAAGGCGTACCGCTTACGCAGCTGTAATGACAGACACAGGTACAATGCTCACATGGCCGCAATTTTGGACACTGTTTGGGTAAAATGTGGTACCGGTCATTTGAACACAAAGGCTTATCCCTCACAAACAAATGGTCTCACACCGTCTCAGTCATACACTCACGGACATGATATCCACTCACGTAGATGTAGACCAGAAGAACAGGGACGAGAGTTCGCTCAATTTTGCCTCGGTTAGAACACAACGACACTTCAGGACACTGTACCCATGGCATCCTTCAACCTAGTTTACGGCCGTGAAGTTGCGACATGGTTAGATGCAATGCTTCTTCGCAAGGGTTACGACAGATAACAAGACGAGTACAGGGTGCTTACGAACCAGTGGAGGAAGCTAGGTATCTTGGGCATTTTATACCCATACAGTAAGAGGGCTGTGAGGCTATTAATTAATTAATTAATCATTTGTTGGGGCTTGACGTCCCACAACCACGGTGTGATTATTGATTTATTTTATTTATTTGTGTGTTTCTTTACTTATGCGACGCACCTTACAGGCCCGAAAAAGTGATTGCGCCAGTGGAGTGTCAAAAAACATTGTACGATTTATAGGTGGCTCAGAGTTATACAGTATGAAGAAAACATTGTTAATAATTATACAAAGAAGAATAAGTGTACAGAACTTAAAGCATGCAGTGTGAATGACTATATTACAAAGAGGCTATAAGAAAGTGATGTCACTTCTAAGAAGGCGTTCACTTATAAAAAAAGCGGAAAACACTGTTAAGGATCGTGCAGTAAAGAGGGAGTATACGCTAGTAATCAGAATTTAGAGAAGCCGAACTGGGGGCTGCTGCAATTTTGACCGCCTGAGTTTCCTTAACGAGCACCTAAACCTAAGCACACGGCTCTCTAGCTTGTCGCCTCCATCGAAATGCGACCGCCGCAGCCAGTATTCGATCCCGTGACCTCATGGTCAGCACTCGAGCACCAAAACCGATAAGCCGCCCCGATTTTTTTTTTGCCGGTTATAAACCCCCGCGGTAGGTTGCTTGACTCCACATTCCATGTATTCGTCAGAGACCTGTCGCATACAACGTCAGCAACAAATTGTCGGCGTGCAAACCTCTTTGTCAGCGTGAGCTCTTTGCAAAGCTCTCATATCACTATTTCGAAAACAAAAAATTTCATCGACGCGTCATCACCGCGTGTACTGTGTTCAGTTATCACATGCGCAAATGTGCATTGCTCTCAGAGTCCAAGGCATAGGGACGATGCTCTGTTTAAAGAGGGATTAAGTGCCTGAACTATATCACCACCACCCGTTTCCATAGCCTAAAAAGTGCAGAAGCAAAATTTGTGGTCGCCGTCACGTGCGTGAGCGGTGACATGAGCAGGAATGTCACGTGCGACGTTGACAGAGCGGCAGGTCGCTATTAACTCTGCTTCATGTGCTGGCAAAATAGTGAGAACCACGAAGCTCCGATGCCCCCCCCCCCCCCCCCGTCTTATTCAGTGACACGGGTCAATCGCTGACTGAGGCAAAATGGTGAATCTGATGCAACACCAGGCAGAACCTTTCTACTTGATTCACATTTTGCGGTATATATTTCATCACAAGCGACTTTTACGCTCCGGTCACGTGACTCTCCCGGATGTCGGAACGCCGGGAAATTTTGCTGATGCTCTGTTTTGAGTACGGAAATACGCATTGCCGCACGTATGTGAAGTGGTGACGACGAAGAAGCTGCGCGGGTGTTTTAGTCAAACGACTAGACGAAGTCGTTGGGTTTCCTGATGATTCCTAAATCCTGTTGAAGTTGTTACGCGTTATACTGCCTTGTACTTCGTAACCAGGAGAAAATCTTTCGGTGATTCAATTCTAAAGGCCTGCTCTGTATGGCATTAGGGTGCGTATTAAATTACGCCACTGAAACAGTATTTTCGCCCACTCCAATAGAACTGCACGTTTATTCGCGAGCCCAGCGATGCACTAGAAACTGGCACGCAAAATTTACCCAGAAAATATCTTGCAAACTCGGCACCAGGCCCTTAGCGGCAAGCATGTAGCTGCTTCACTACATCTATGTTCGCATTGTAGAGATATTGCCATTCGAGAAATATACCAGTCGCGAATCATCTGCAATTCTCAGCTTTTCGGAAGTGACGTCATGGTCGCAACTTGTTTTTGGAGCATTAAGGCTTCGTAAACTAAAGCCGAGCTTGGCGACATGATATTGGTAATATGAACACATGGTAATATGAACACATGACAAACATACTTGCTCCTCTGTGTATGCATCGCAGTGCCGAAAATTTATGAAAATATCTTGCGGTTTTCGAGAATTTTGCGTGAAACCGCTCGTACGTACGTTTACGTTGCAAGTCGAAAGTACATTTGGAAGGAAGCAACTCCTATTGCATTTCAAGGCCAAAAGCTGCTTCACATTTGGTAATCCATTAAGTTACAAAACCGGCGACTAGACTTACTATAAGAAATGCCGATACGAAGTGCGAGACAGGCATTGAATTACCTGAACGTTCTCACTAAATTCGAATGTCCCACGCTCCTGCGCTGAAGGTTTCTGCTACCTCACATGGTGGGTACTGCCTCCACGATCAGCCTACCTTTCACGATTTGACGACGTCATCATATGGCCTCATGCATTGATATCCCAACAAAATCGTGATGACGACACTAATTAGGGCAATCTGGGATGTCATGATGCCACATGATGGTTCGGTGTTGTGACATCATCGCTCGGTCGGTCAAGTTCACACAGATTTCGTGTACGGCGCTCACGGAAATCTCGCGGAGGAGGGCGCCAACAAGCACTTAAGACTTTCGCCTTAATACGGGGGAAAGCTTAATCAGATCTGAAACTTCACCATAAAAATAGACGTAGCCTGTAAATCTTTAACTTTTTCGAAATAATGAGAAATGGTGCGCTGCCCACATGGACACTTTTTCCAGGTGTTGCTTCAACAGAAAGCGCTCTTATTTGGATGTTTGACGTACCATTGGGCCTGTAATACATTGGCACTACAAAAATAATGTTTCGGCAACAGATGTTTTAACCATTAATCACAACGTCAACACGATATGTCGAATGTGTAGTGATATACGGGTGAAAATGGAAGCACATACAGCTGTAGCACTGCGTTTTACATCTGAGCGTAGCTTCAGCAGTTTACGTGTGGCCTAGTGCATAAAAATATTGGCAATAAAGTATAACTTGCGAGAAATATTATTCTCTTCAAATCAACAATGCAATTTTGGCGCATGATTATTAAGTTGTTTTCCTCGTCATGTACTTAGCGAAACGTAAAAGTGTGTTGGACATAATTCATCGAGAAACTCGTGAGTTTTCATACGGTTCTTGTGTCAAGCTAGAATATTTAGTTCCATGGGAAGTACTATTCCTATACTTGGCTCCCTCGGAACACGATCAGTAGATTATACCAGAAACTCTGGTGATAAGAGTGTTTTTAATAGTTGATGCCTATGTTTTTTGTAGTCCTTCACGATACTGAAGGCGCCATTCTGGACTGTCCGCCGGAAACTCCGAAGGTATGGGCGTTTCTTGTACAAATGTCTCGCATAGGTTGTGCAAGAGCAAAACATACATATAGAAATGAACACAAATGTGTTTTTACGACGTTCGCATAAATTAAAGTAACTGCCTAGTTTACAATCTATTTCAGCGTTAAAAAAAGACCCTAATGCATTGAAATGTACTAGGGTAACACTTTTTACAGAACGTTCTGTTTAGTTTAGTGTACGGCTAATTGTATCACTGGGAAAACAAGGCGGAAATTCCTTCACAGCAGACACTTACAAGATAACCTTATAATGTCATTGTTTGGATACATGATTTAAGATGTGAAAACTATTCTGAAAAATATGCCTGGAAACAAAAAAAGAAATTTTCAGAAGACAGAAAGACGACACGGGAGGTAGCGATGATAACCAGACGTTAGTGTCCAGTTAATTATCGCCCAAGGGGTTGGGAAGAGAGTTGAGAAAGACGGCGAAAAGAGCAAATGAAAACCAAAAAAAAAGCACAAAGGTCTGTAAATTACCAGAATGAATAGCGGAAGCAATGGATGCGACGCTCATAGGGGCAGAAAATGACCAATAAGTACGAATATCCTAAAAACACGCTTGCACATACACATTCTAAATTTGTAGTTATCGGAGATGACAGCACCAAACATATTTTGAGACGTATGTTGTGGTGGAGTGGCAGTGGGCACAGTGGTAACTCGTTTATTGTTTTCCAGCAATTACCTGTTAAAAACTGCAACTATTATTGCGAGCAGAACTCAAATGGCGAATGGAGGATGGGATATTACGCTAACGGTACTGAGTGTCAAGTAAGTAAAGCAAGTTTTAGCCGTGGGAGATGGATGAAGTTCTAATTTGCTGCTTGCTAGAATGAGGCGTTTGCAAAAGTACTATGAAATAGACCACTTTGACCTTTGGAATTCCCACTTACTCTGTCTGCTATTGGTGTCCTGATATCACCACTATGTATGCTAGGGTGAACCTGATCATAATCATCACACTATTCCAGGTTTGAAGATAAACTGAGAAATACCCGATACCAAATACCAGAGGTTTCATTTTCTAACTTCTTGGCAAGCTCGTTTGTTATGATTGGCTGATTGTTAATAGAGAAAAGAGGTGCATGTTTTTTTTATTTTATACTGTGAAACACTTCTTCCCTTTTTGTTTGCCTGCTGAAAGTAACGCTGGTTGTATTTTCTTCCTCAGCTACAGATAACGAGCACATTTGGCGGAAAAAATTTGTCGAGTGACGAAAGATTGCCATAGCAATCGTGAAGAGCTCGTGCATGAAAACTAATTAGCTCGCTATTAACTATATCACCTTTTCCGTGTAAGCGGAATGTCAAACAGCTTAAAAAGACACGTGTTATTATTACGGTAATCAATTTGTTTTAACTCGTTGTCCGGTAGGCCGCTGACCAGAACGGTAACTTGATGCTAACATAAACCCACATGAATTGCTGCATGGACCTGTTTGTTTCAAATGACTACTTTGGGACATGATTAACTGTTTGAAGTTTGAAGTTCATTCACTATTGAGTACATATACAGAATATAAACATTTTAGTACAGAAAGAGGTCCCATAGTGTAAACACTGTAGGGGGGACCTTATTGTAATGGTAAAAAAAAGGTAACACTACTTAACAGCAAAAAGTAAAACAGCAGAATATTCATAGTACAAAGTAATGGACAAAAATGGCGATGCGAACAGGAATACATTGTAAAACATAAAAGGAATAGGGGTAAGGAACAGTAACATAATAAGGAGCAAACACAATCAGAACGACAGAATTAAAGTTGTGTTTGAATAACATGCAATGAATGGTGCTATTGATTAAACAAGAATTCGCGAAGCTGACGTTTGAATGACGAAACAGAAAAAGCACACTTAATATTATATGGCAAAGAATTCCAAAGCTTGATTAAAACAAAAGCTAGTCTTTGGGAACCATAGTTAGTTCGTACCTTGGCAAGTAAAAACTTGTTATTTGAGGAAAAGCGGGTAATGTTCGAATTAGAAAGGTTTCGGATGAGAAGACATTTTAGAAGGCTGTGGTCGTGAACTACTCGATAGGCGAAAATGCATACATTAAATTTGTTCAGGTTGTCAATATTTAGTAGGTTTAGTTCAGTGTACAAATTAGTAACATGGGAGCGTCGGCTGCTCCCATGTTACTAATTCCAGGTGAGAATCCAGGTGAGAATGCGAATGGCTTGATTTTGTACATGTTGGAGGGAAGAAAGATGGCAATTATATGTTTGACTCCATGACGCAATGCAATAGTTAAGATGACTGTGAATGAATGCATATTATAAAGTGGTCCAAGTAGTCAAATCAAAATAACATCTAGCTTTTAGTAATACTCCAATACCATAAGATGTTTTCCGTTGCAGTTCTTGAATATGTAAGTTGAATTTTAACCGGGAATCGAGTTTAATTCCAAGGAAAGAACAATGATCTGATAGGTGTATGGGATACGAGTCGATAAAAAGTGGTGGAACTTCGGCGTTATTTATTCACCTCGAATTAAAAATTAAGAACTGTAATGGAACTAATCATCATTACAAGGCGCTTC
Organism: Rhipicephalus appendiculatus; assembly: GCA_030522465.1. Classification (NCBI taxonomy): domain Eukaryota; kingdom Metazoa; phylum Arthropoda; class Arachnida; order Ixodida; family Ixodidae; genus Rhipicephalus; species Rhipicephalus appendiculatus. The sequence goes on along the minus strand of JALIZH010024651.1, from coordinate 40,875 downwards.
TCGTCAAACTTGAAAGTTTTTTTTTTTACTGCTAAGTAACAAGTTTATGTAAGGAGCACCGTATGTGACCACAACTATTATTGAAATGCAAAATTTTCTTTCATCGATGATGCCTATTTAGTAGACGCGAAGTCGCGAAAGGAGCACTGCGATCATGAGTCTTCACAGTGGCGTACACCCGTCCACTCTGACGTTGACGTTTTCACTTGAGCTACGTGTGCGTTCGAAAATTTGCTTGTGGTAGCAACTATATGGACACTGTCGGCGCGTTCTAATCATCGTCATTGTGATGTTCTGCATAAAGCCTAAATGTTAAACATCCCACCAGGCATCGCATATTCCACGTGAGAGTGAAAGCGTGCGAGCGCAGGCAATGATCGCTTATCGGAAAGGAAACGCACCAGCCCTCTTTCTTCACGTGAAAAGGCCCTTGTGGCTCAAGTGCGGCTGCTTGGCTCAGCCTTTTGCTCAGCCAGGTGCAGTCCCGCGCTTATCTTAAGAAGCGTTGCCGGATCGCTTTACGTTTCTAGTACGTACTTGTCTCACACCTTTTGGCAATGAAGTGACACACAACACGAAGATCGCATCGCTCGCTGCAGCGGTCGTGTTTAGTTACGCCGGTATTTGGTTGAACTAAGTCAGGTTGGATGCTACTAGAGTCAGCTGCTAACCTTACTTAGTTCAACCTTCCAGTTTGTTGCCATCCCATTCAATGCTTTTGTCCTTTTGGCTATACTTTGACTTGTATTGACGCAGTCACTTTAGAATTATCTTCAAATAAAAATTGAGCATATATATTGATAATGTTTCGAATAGTTCTCGGGTACCCTCAGTGCTCGAATCTATCACATCAAAATGAGATTAAATTCAAACCATTATTTTCTTCAGCGCACCTGACAGCTTCTCAGACTGTCATCGTAGTCCGGTTAAATGCAAGCACTGTAAAGGAAACGCACTATTCCTAGGTGCATATCTTGAGTCCTAAAATCGCATTTCATGTAACAGCATTTCATCGCAACCTCACATGAGACGATACGACGTCAGTCAACCCACAACGAATGGCTTCTAAACACGGCAACAGGCACCAAGTACTTCATCGTCTTCTACTGGTTATACGGCGTGGAATGATCCTCTCAAGAAAAAAAAGTTCTTGAAGGTATAGGTGGGAGTGCATTGTCACAGTGTTGCTGCGTAAGAAAGCTGGTAGGGACTTGCTCTTATAGCAGCGCTGCAGGGACGGGAACGCAGGACGTTTGTCATATAGGAGACAGGACAGATGGTCGACTTCCGTGGTCCACGTTGGCACAAAGAAAGGAGAAGTTGATCGACAAAGGAGCCGCAAAATAGACAGACGTTACAAAATGAATTGGTCGATGGTCATTGTTTCAGTTCTTGTGCAGATCGGAGTCTATTCTGTAATTTGTTTACCATGTTGTTAATATCAAGATCATCTAACTCGCCCATACTGAAAATCTATTCCAAAATCCAACGTGGAGCTACGCCACAAAAGCTACGATGATTTTTAGAAGAACAACTAAGAAATAACGAACAATCCGAACAAGAAATAAAGACGTGAGCTTTATGGTAGGCACCACGCACGAATGATCGCGCATCACAATCAGCGCGAGTGACACCGACTCATCCTTTTGAAGACAAAGACGTGAAAGGATTGTGCGCTACGAGAACGGTGTGAGGTGCCCGCAGAGAGACTTTCTTGTTCAATTAAATCATGCATAGTAACATTTTATTGCGATAGCAATTATATGGACACTCTCGGCTGGTTTTCGCCGTCGGCGTCGCCGTTGCCGCCATGTCCCGTATATGTATATGTATCAATATATTTATAAAAGCCACAAAAAAAATAATTCAGAAAAATGCTTCCGACGCGCGGCATCGAACGAGGGGACCTCTCGTTCTGCAGCGCGGCGCTAACCGCCGAGCCACGAAAGCGCACGTCCTTCAACGTTCAAACGGCGAGCTATTTATATACAGCGAGTCTTCAGCGTGTTTTCAGCTTTACCAGCGAGATGGCGCAAATGCCGCGCTCGGCGGAACTTAGCTCGGTGCCCGCCCCGCTCGTCGCCACGCCCGCGCTCATACACTCATCTTCCTCACGCTGCTTCGCGCGCTTTTCTCCGTGGGGAGTAGACGCCCTTGCGCGCGCTCTTATCTCTCGTGGGGGGGGGGGGGGGGGATTGGGCTTTCGCCGGAACGATTGCGTTGTAGTCACCGAGCGCTCGAAGGTCACTTCGCTCGCGGCAGTCCCCCCGTTTGCGAAAAGAACACGCTTTCCAAACACAGCGAAGTAACAACTGTGACACTTGTTAGTTAGCGCTCGTTTGTACCTGTGAATACGTTTCGTGCGTCGTTTTTGTTTGAGCAGCCCGTTAAGTGTCAAGCTGTGAACGTTCCTGTGTATGTTGTTTTCGTGCGTCCTGTGCGCGTGAGCAGCGCGCGCTGCACGTTTCGACCTGCTTGCCATTCGTCGCTTGACATTCCAATTTCTTGCTATCGCATTCATTGCTTCGCCTTGTGGCGAAACTGTGCCTTTTTTTGTTGATGTGCACATAAGGGCTGTAATCCCGGCAAGATTGCTGGTTTCACATTTTAATAACTTGTAGAGATTTTCTATGTCCCAGCTTCATGAAAAAGTGCGGAATCGGCTTGTGCCTACTGGGCATTCGCAGCAACGGAAGTCCGCAAGTTAGTCCGCATTTAGTCCGCAAGTTAGTTACAACGGAAGCGCCAGCTTCCTGAAGGACATGGGTCTTAGAGTAACGTGTAAAGTACTCTAGGACGACCATATCGCCGCTATCGGCAGTATATACCAACATTTTGAAAAAAAAAATTACACCATCTCCCGCTAAAGGGAACCATGTGTAGATGTGAAGCAGCGGGCGCTAACGCTTACACTGGCGGCGGCGTTGACGGTGGCGCTCATCGCATCGTTGCGCAGGAGAGAAAACTGGGGAGGCGCAAAGCAGGCAGTGATGGAGCAGTGTTTCGTACTGGAACATGCCAATCGCTGCTAATGGGCAATGAGAGACAGAAGACTCTGACTGGACACAGAGACCCGCACTCCGCTTTTAGTTAACGCGCACGCTGCGAATTTTTATTGTTCAACAACGCACAGGAGAAATCTCCCACCGGCACCACCTTGGAGGTCAAGATCCATTGCCATATATACCGGATGGCCAGTGAACGGTTGTGCAGCGCGAGCAGTCGGTTTTTTCAACCAAGAAACTCGCTAGCAGACGCTGCCTGCGTCGGCGTCGCGAGGCGAGAGAGAGATGGGAGCTTAGGAGAGGAGAGAGAGGGGGGTGACACGCATGCGCAGTGGGAGTGCGAACGTCGTGGGCAGGGATGCGTAGAGGAGAGAGGGGGGAGCGTAGGAGAAGAGAGAGAGGGGGACGCGCATGCGCAGGGGGAGTTAGACGCCGCAGGCAGGGATGGAGAGAGGGGGAGTGTAAGAGGGGGAGAGAGGAAGGGAGGCGCATGCGCAGTGAGGGTGTGGTTGCCGCGGGGAGAGATGCCTAGAGGAGAGAGAGGGGGAGAGGAGGTCTTTTTATTTTTATTTTTTTTAACTGTTTGCGCATGCGCAGTAAGGGTGGGCACGCGGCACACCACCACCACCACCACCACCACCGGATTAAGCTTCGTCATAAGATGCTTCACATCTAAAAGTCTATATGTGGGCATGCACTCTGGACCCGACTGCGTGGATTCATATTGTGGAGGGGAGAAAAGGCGCTGTAGAATATATTTGCAAGGTGTATAGAGCACTGCGAGGTAGGCATAGAAGAATGAGCCCAGTATACGCTAGATATGAGCCAGCGCCGTCTTCTTCCAAACTCTTGTCACCTCTGGCGGCCCGTGGATCACCCCCCGGTGGCGAAGGTACCGTGCCGATGCTTAGCTAATCCAAGTGATATCGCTTCAGCCGCCTGACGCGAAGGGGTCAAAGCGAAAATGATTCGCGACGTCGCGAATCGCGGCAATTCCCAATTCCAAGTCGTGATCTTCGCTTGTCGATGTTGACCGCGACGACGGCGGGGACGACGATGTTGACGACAAAGAAATGGCTGCATGTGTGCTCCTAGCATACGAAATGTCAGCGATGTCAGCTGGACGTGACGTCACCTTTTTTGTGGCAGCGCGATCAGCTGGGGAGCTGCCCCGACGTGGCCGCGAGGTGGCGCTACCAGCACTACAATTTGGCGGGATTTCCTCCCGTTTAGAGTCGCGTTCGATGCCGGATATATTAATGAACATTACTGGGACTTATTAGTCCCTCCGCTGCATTTTGAGTCGAGAATCGGTACTTGGGGGTCGATAGCTACTCGCGCATCCAAAAAAATCCACATGCGTAAATTTGATGTCTGCTCCTTTAAGCTACGATCATGGCGTTGCTCATCTCAATGGTGGCGAACGCGAAAAGTGCCAACCTGCAGATAGACTCTTCGCTCTCAGGAAGGTCTTTTGGTTCTACTGGATGACGCGACAAGCAATCAGCATCCTCATGTTGGTGACTCGACTTGCACACAACTGTGTATGAATACTCTTGTAGCCGTAAAGCCCACCGACTGAAAGGTCCACTAGAATCTTTTCAGAATGAAAGCCAGCATAAGGCGGAGTGGTCAGTGATAACTAGAGACCGGATTTTAGGCAAATGCCTATTTTTTCCTTGCGTTCCTATCGTGCCACTTTGATATATGAGCACGAATTAGGGGATAAGGAGGGCTTTTATAGTGTTTTTATAGTGCCTATAAATGCCTATTTTGGGGGTTTTTGCCTAAATGTCTATAAGGGCCTATAAATGCCTATTTTCATGAACGGCGCCTATGAGACGTCCGCAGTTACCCGCCGCCAAGTAGGGGAGGCCACCAAATCCCTTTCCTCAACCTCTAGCCCACGTCGCCACTATATACCGTTATTACACTCGCTCACCCCCTCTTGGCTGCGCATCTCAACAACTTTCTACTCAAAAGGATTCGTGCTGGGGCCGGGAAGGAGGAGAGGCAACGAGCTTTCTTTGTCTACGAACACATCTTATTTACTAGCGATTATAAAAGGCATACACAAGTTCGTGGCACACAACACAGGCCATACCAAATCGTAATAAAGGAATAAACACTCGTGACATGCAATACAGAACGCATAAGGGAAATAATTGTAATACAGCGACACCATAAGTAAAACAAGGTGGAGTCGTTAATCCGCGCAATGTCTCAATTTCGCTGCCTGCCACTTCGCAAAGTTCGTCAGAATAGAAAGGGAGAAGTTCATCTCACGAGTGAGTCCGTCGTGTCGCTATCCCACGGGCTGGTTGTTCGAGCCGGGGCTCGCAGGTTGTTGTCGCAGTCGCTGCTGTAGGGTGCCGAATCGGTCGTCGCCGCGCACTCCGCGCTCTCAGCGTCGCTGTCATCTTCTAAGTCTTCATCGTCTCGTCATCATCTCCTTCGTCGTCTCCCTCAGTCATCTCCATCTTAGTCCTCTTTTATCACCTCCCAATCATTCGCCTCATCGTCTCTCGTCGCTATCTTTTCTACTTTACCCTACCATTCTTCCTTCATCTCATCGACTCTCATCGCTATCTCCTGATTCTCATCGCACCATCCCGATCGTGGTCCCGTGGTCCCTTTTCGTAGGACTCGACTCCACCCCTCCGTGGCACCTCCGTGGCACTTGACCAATCGTCGCTATTGACACGACGTTTTCCCTTGTCGGTCGGTGCGTGTCAGCCGGACGACCGCCCTCGCAGCCTACCGCCACGTAAAACTCTCTCTTGCAGCAAAGTGTACTAACAAAATCTACAAGCTCAAAAATGAGCGAGGGCAACGGGCGGCTGTTCGAAGACGCGTGGGTGGACAGGAGACAAAGCGCGCCGTTCCTAATGGCGAACGCATAACGTCTTGAGTGCTGTGTAGAAGAGCCTCTGGCCTTCCCCATCGCCCGGTCTCCCCCCTGCGCCCGACGACCAGATGTCAAGGTCGGGCTTCAGCGCGTGTAACCCGGCGTCTTCCAACGATTTCTCGCTGTCGCCGCTTCCCTTTCCTCGAGTGCCGCCGATGGCCGTTCACGGAGGACGCGGTAATGATCGCCGCGAGCTGCAGAGGCAGCGGCGTCGCAGGAAGGGAATCAACAAAAGGCGCCCAGCTGCACCCATGCCGTGAAACTGAAGAATGCGCAAGACGCCCTGCGATGGCTGTCGAAAAAAGCTTCAAAGAACGCCGCCTCGAAATGCGTGCTTGTCGACTCGGCTTCTTCCGTTTGTCGACGAGCGGGGTTAAGGAAACGGGTGTAAACACCACACGACGCCTGTGGTCCGGTCAGCGTCCGTTGGGACGTCACAGCTATATGAGCTCTATTTAAACTCAAATTTTGCTTTCGAGTACACTTTGAGACCGTATTTCATGTTACCGGGCAAAATTGACGTTTGGGAACTCTATGGGGTGCCACAACCTGGTTCCCTAGTTCAGCAAACTTCCGGTAAGCAAACTCTAGCAGCAGTGAAATGGGACGCGCCGGCCACTTTACCCCACCGCACTGACATGGCGCGTGCGGTTGGAGCAGGGGGAGTAGGAGGAGAGGAAAAGGCACTATTTCTGCAACCCTAAATGGGAGCACATTCCAGCGTATACAGTGCAGTGGGGAGAGGAAAATAAAGGTGGCAAGAGGAGAGGAGAAAAGAGGAGAGTGGCTTCCGTGGCCGGCCGAGGACGTGGCGGGCAGCTTTTACAGCCGGTTTTCCAGTCCAGTGTTCCCAAGGAATTGAAGCACCTCCACGAAGACCTCGGTGTAGTGGGGGGGGCAGAAGACAGTAGGAGCCTCTGTGCAGCAGCAGGAAGATGGAGAACGAATGCGAAACTATGCATGGAGTGCCGTCAGGGGAATGTAGAGTGCAGGTTAAAAAAAAACAATCAGATGTGCACTTGGATTTTTTTTTTCGTTTGTAATTTACTTCTTAAAGGGCGCTTCACCAGGTCACATAAGAAATTTTAGTTAGACACTGGAAGTTGTTGCGTGCCCAATGAAGAGCTTTGTACCGCAATAGCCTTTTAATTGGTTCATTACGAGCCACGAAAGCATGATGCTGGTAGGTGAGCTTGAAAGATTTGCCACTCGCAAGCAAAATTTCTTCCCTGCCCACTTCGGTATCGGAGGAACTCGGAGCCGGAATATCACACGACGCAGACGCCTCAACAAGTGATGCGCACGCAAGGTTACACTTTGTGCGCATGACATGCCCAAGCCAGGCCGTGCACACAAGCGATGTTGTATCGTTTCGGCGTTCTCTCTAGTGTACTGCCTGTGTCTGTGGGATGGATCCCTGTATGCGTTTGGAGAGGCGGCCATGATTGATGTATCATTACGACGACACAGCGCGTCGCACCGCTGGGACTGCTGTACGAGAAAATGCATCAAATAAAAACCGCCAGGCCTGCGCAGAAGGCGCAGCACAGCCACAGCGAAAGCTGGGAGAGCGGCATTTAGCCTTTTTTAAACACTCTTGGGGCAACTACTACAAGCCCACTTGCATGGTACCCACTACGCTATAAATCATCATAATTTTTGTGTAGTGGGGAAGCGTCTACTATGCCATTCTTCGTCATTCTTCAGAAAAGCGCGGTGCCCGCTACACTCTTGTAAAGAATTATGTGCACTTTGTTGATGCTGTGGCTGACGACGATGAAGAATTATGCCACAGGCTTTTGCAATGGGTTGGAGCATTGAACGACCCACTCGTTACGCAATTCGCATTGTGTGACGCCTGGTTCTTACTTTACTGCTCTAAAACGCTTTACAACACACGTTAACGCGATTCCTTACCCGATATGAAGCCTGCCTACGGTCAGTTTGCACCGCAGTTTCAAGCAGTGGCGTAGCTCAATGGTAGAGTGCTGGGCTGCCACGCAGAGGACCCGGGTTCGATTCCCATTCTGTCACAGGTGTTTTTTATTTAGTTAGTTTTTTTTATTTCGTGCGATATTGGTTACGGACACCGGCGGCGGCGGCGGACAACTACGGCGCAGAAACGACCCTTGTTGTGATCTCATAACGGCTTTCGCTGTAAAACACGCGAAGCGTTGTGGCTGGCCCCGGCACGACGCGGCAACGGCGAGAACATGGACGCATACGAAATGTATACAGCTTAGTCTCGCATCGCGCTTGATTCGAAGTAAAAAAATAAATAAAAACACACAGATTCCATTTGTATGTTTTAACATTTCTACAACTTTCATTCTTCTATTCAAGCAACAGATTCCACAAATTACACATGTCGCCACGAATCATTCTCGCAGTGTCACGTACTACTCTGACGTATGCAAGACCATTCCTTGTTGTACGTCACCTCCTCCATATTAGTGCACGCGCCCGTGAGATAAAGGGCAAGCGGCGTTTAGTCTGACCTTTCACCTCTTTCCGGGGTGCATAGCGTAGCAAATCTCGCCAGATGTGATCGTTAGCGCCCAGTGAATGCATTACACTTGCCAGCTCGAAATGCTGAAACCTGGTAAGGGGCCCTTTACTGTGTTCACAGACAGAGGATAAATTGACCCTACGCGATTATACCTGGCCAATACGAGGCTAAAAGACCCTTCTTGCCTTTTAGTGGTCTGACTATTGGCTCCTTGCCTGCCCTTCGCAGCCATGCCGAAAAAAAAGAGACCCAGGAGTGCGTTTGTTCGACGGCGGGCACTTAACTCACCAGTGCTGGACAATAAAAGAAGAGACCGTGTTTTGGAAACCGTGCGGGAGAGAGAGAGAGAGACAAAACTTTATTAATGTAAAATGCTACGTTGCCGCTAAAACAGGGCAACACCGCGTGGTCGGGCCCCTATTCCAAGGCACCGCTGGCTCTCGCCATCCTTTCAGCCCTCCTGACCAGCCGGGAAAACGGACAATAGCATGGCTAGTTAAACCATTGACGCTTTTGTGCCATCATAAACTATAACATTTGTTTGCTTTCCTGTCGTAGACAAAGGTCGCACATGTCTTTCTTGGGAAATTTGAGTTTTTGTAAATATTTATTGTGCCTATATTTATGATTTTGGGGGCCTAAAACTGTGTTTTGCCTGCCTGTTTTTGGCGCCTAAAACGCTATTTTTTAGTGACTAAAAATCCGGCCTCTAGTGATAACTCTTAATGGCCGTCCATACAAATATGGCAGAAATTTACCTCCCCTCAAGTCTAGCGCGAGGCAATCGGATTCGGTGATTGAGTAATCGCGTGCCGCTGGCGACAAAACACGGCTAGCGTACGCAACGACATGCTCATAGTGATGCTGTCGCTGTGCCAAAACAGCTTGGATGCCATGACCACTGGCATCGGTGCGCAGTCCGTTAGAGAGAGAGAGAGAAATAACATTTATTTATATATCCGGCGTGTAGGAAGTCCCCGGCCTGGACATATCAAAGTGGACGACAATTGGTGGTGTTGGTAGTCTGGTGTCAGTTCAGCCAACGCACTGGCTTCTTCAGGTCCTCACACAAGTCACAGCCCTCATAAATGATTCCGTGAGGGGGCGTGCGACGTCAGCGAAATTCGGCACAAATTTGCGGAAATAGGTGCAGAGGCCCACAAAGCTTCAAGCGTCGTTCGCACAGGTCGGCACAGAAATATCTCTCGCTGCGCGAACTTTGGTTAGATCGAGACGAACAACAGAAGAATCGACAAGGTCTCAAGAACAGTGATTTGCCAGCGGCTGAAGTGAAATTTTGATTAGTTGAGCCAAAGTGCTGCCTTGCGGAGAACAGAAAAATCGTCAAGACACCCTCGAGGTGTGTCTCGAAATTCAGCGTTAAGACAAGGACGTCATCGCGGTAGCACAAGTGGATTGACCACTTAAAACCGCAAAGGAGAGCGTCCATCATACTTTCAAATCTAGCTGACGCGTCGCATTAACACGAACGGCATCGCTTTAAACTGATAAAGGTCATCAGATGTAGTAAATGCGGTAATTACATGGTCCATGACATCTAATGCAATCTGCCAGTACCCGGAACGAATATCTATAGAAGAAAAGTACTTTGCTGCATGAGACCGTCAAGGGCATCATCTATCCGTGGTAGGGGATACACGTTTCTCTTTCGTAACCTTGTTAACATTTCGATAGTCGACAAGGAAGCGCCAGCTGTTATCCTTCTTCCTGACCAGCACGACAGGCGAAGCCCGAAGACTTGAAGAACGCTCAATGGTGTCCCAGGCAAGCATCATGTCGACTTCTTTCTGGATGACGTGGAACTCGGTGGATGAAACACTATAGGGCCACCCGTGTATCGTACTGGCATTGCCGGTGGTTTTGATCCATTGCTTTACGACGGTTGTTTGACCCAGTGGTCAGTCATACAGGTGAATGATGTCTTCGTACGACGCAAGAAAGCCACGAAGACCGTGCTCATGCTCGGCCGGTATATCAGATCGATCACTTTCGTCATGCATTCTAAAGTCATGCCTGACTTAAGAATCGTAGACGACGGCATATCCCATTTAAGTTAGTGATGTGGTAGTCGCAGACCAGGGAAAGGGTTGTAAAGGATATACATCTGGGCAGCACACGAAAGCAAAGTCCAAAATTTATAATAGTCAGACATGCTGCGTTGCTTTTCATGCTGAAAACCGTGTGTGGGCACGTAGCATTCAGCGAAAAGAAGACCCTAGCATTGGGAAAAACGACGTAATCTCCGTCAGCCACAGGCAGGTCGAAAGAGAAGCCTATATAGGTCATGGCTGGACCGTATAGGCGAATATAGTCCCCGCACCTCCACCAAAATGATAAGGGGAGAAAAGCGCCGTAAAGTATACACAGCACTCGGAGGCATGCATGCAACATGTAGCCCAGTCTGCATGAGATATCACCAAGCGTCGCCTTCTTCCGTTGTGTGCTCCTCTCAGGCGCCCCGTGGCAATATGTAGAACTATGAGGCGCAGACAGTCGCACTGTGTTCAGTTGTAGTGTTTGACTGTTTTCGTAATGTTTCTTTAGTAGAATTTTTTCTTCAGTTTCAATAATATGCACGTCGAGAGAATAAACTTCGGTATTTGAGATGATAGCGCAGGAGAGGCGCCCTTTCTCCAGGACGCCTTGAGCTCAACGCGCACCGCATGCTGTACCCTCACTACCAGCCTCAATTAATTGTCGAAGTTAGAGCTGGCCAAGGCTCTCTCGCAAAGCTCGTTAGCGTGGTAAGGGTTCGGGCGTTTCAATGGAAATTTTCTGTAGCCTCCAACTGAATGCTGAAGGGGGCCCAAGTTCACCACAAAATCGGCATTGCGCGCAGAATTATCTAGGGGATATGAAGTGATTTGTGCTAAGGTTTTGGAATATGTTGACCTGCAGATTGCAGAGTGATCTGTCGAGCTCTCTAGGTAGTGACGTGTTTGCAGGGAGGGGGGAGGGGGGCGTCCTGCGGGTTAGCTCCTAATGCTGCGTGATGCGCCCAGAGAATGCATGCGCCTAGTCCCGGCGTTTCCTCAGCGTTTCCCTGGTGGGTCAAATCTCGAGTCATGGTGATGGGGATTTTATTGCTAGAAATGCGGCGATGGGCTCTCGCACAGATGAGCGCTTTTGCTGGCGGCTTTGAATCGTTATCTCAGGAAATTGACTCGCAAAATTTTATCACAGAACGCTGTTGAAAGAGTTAGAACTAATTTATAACATTTTATGTCACGTGAAAGTTCTGTTTTACATGACGTCATTAGGAAGTATTAATGAGAACTAACAGAGGATAATGCCCAGGAAAGTATAGGGGGATGTTATATATAGTAAATGTATTGTAAATGTGATGAAACACAAGTGGACGAAAAGATAGCTTGCCGCACGCAAGGACCGAACCTGCGACCGTCGAATAACGCGTCCGATGCTCTACCAACAGAGCTGCCACGGCGGCCATCCCCTCGTCCACTATATGGGATATATATGCATTCAAACGTGGGCGCGTGAGTCAGTGCCGTCAGTAGCCGTGACGGCGAGTGTGGAACACTTTTTTAAGGCGAAAGCCTTTAATGTATTTTGCTCAAGTCCGTCCGTCCGTCCGTCCCTTCGTCCGAGCCCTGGCACGGTGCGAGGTTGCCACCGGGGCGCGCAAACGGACGCCGGTCGCGTCGGACTCTACAGCGCTCGCGCTTTGCTTGCGTACACTATAAGGCAAAAGGGTGTTAAAAGGGTGTGCAGTTCGTCCTCTTGGGGACTAATGGGGCTGCCACAACCATTAGTCCCTTTAAGGGCTAACGGCACCGGGTCTAACAGTCCCCTCAAGGGACTAACATTTAGTCCTCACATTCACACCTTCGCGGGCAACCGTTAGTCCCTACTAGACTAACATTTAGTCCTCACATTTACACTTTCGCGAGTAACCGTTAGTCCCCACAGTTGCACCTCAATGGACTAACATTTAGTCCTCACATTTACCCCTTACCGGTCAACCGTTAGTCCCCACAGTTGCAGTTGGTCCACTCAAATGCTCCACTGGGATATTCAGTTCAAATGGTGCACTGTGGCTCCCCAGGGATGATTTTCCACAGTTACTCTCTGCAAGGCTTAATACCTTTCTCGCGTGTTTTTCTCCGCAGTGAGCAACAAATCGCGCGGAAAAGAAACACAAAAGTGAGACAATGAAATGTTTTATTTTTCTATTTACATATAAAATTTCTGCATTCTTTCAGTGGATGCGATGCCAGATGTCAAATTCAGGTCCAGCCGCGTTGTCATATATCGTACAGTCGTCTTTGCCAAGCTGCTCCAACGGAAGTGACAGATGACTGGCATTGCACGCACCAGCGCACGCAGCCTTCTGCACGTAGTGGACAACGTCTGCACAAAAAGATTTCAAATAATGACAGTGAGGAAGATACGCGCACATGGCAAATACGTGCAAGGTGAAATAAATACGCACGTCTAAAATATGGCACGCAAATATTTCCACCGCGATGCCATACATAATCGAAAATGCATTTCGAGTCACATAGCGCAACAGCTCAAGTGCGGCAGCCGCAGCGATCATGCCTAGGCGCCGCGACCGCCGAGCCGCCAACGGGTCGGCGAGTTCTCTGCGAGTGGCGTTGTATACAGCTCGAGCAAGCGAACGCGGGGCCGAACGTGGAGCTTCTGCTGCTTCTGCCGCTAGCGAACCTCGAACAGAGGAGCGAGCGAACGCGGAACCGCCGCCACGAACGGCGCAGAGCTGCTTTCGAGCGAGTGCCGCGGAAGCCGACGGTAATGGCGACAAATTTTCACAAAATTCCTGGATCGAGCGGCAGAGTACAACGAGCGAACGCGGGGGCCACCGCCATGAACGGCGCTGAGCTGCTTGAGACGGATTGACGGGGAAGCCAACGGTAATGGCGGAAACTGTCCACAGAGTTCCGAAGCACAGCTAAAGTCGGCTAGCCAAAGCACCCGCCAGCTGCCGGTGCAATTCAAGCGCGCGACATACAACCGAGCTCGTTGACGGCAACCGCAATGCGTTTTGGACGAGTCGCACCGCAGCGGCGAGGCCTCTGCCCAATATCGCGAGCCCGCAGCTCATCACCGCGGTGTCGACGCAGTGCCGTTGGTGCCGTTGCTACGCCGGCGCCCCGTGGCCGGAGAAATGCAGCGCGGCGTCGCGGCGTGTCGAGACGAGCTCCAAACTTCATGGGTGAGGCGAAACGTAAAAGCAGCACCGCACGCTCATCCACGCATACGCGGCATACGTGTTTATCGAAGGCTCCGCGGCGTAGTTCCTAAATCGTCGAACACTCCGAGCGCGACACAACCGCCAACGCGCCTCCGTGAAAACAAGTGAGAGGACTGACCAAGAGCGAGGAGGACGGTTAGTTTCCTTGACAACGGTTTGCACACGTGAGGTATCTCCCGCGCGGTTCATCCCTTTGGTGCCTTTGGAGACTAACCGGTTTGCACACGGCACGCATCCCTCTGTGGTTACTCCTCAACGGTCTATCTGTTCATCGGGCGCGCCTATTCGCCTCGTGTGCGACCGATGGCGGCGCTGCGAACGGCGCTCCGGTGACGCAAGGGAGGGGATTCGGCTTTTGTCGTCTGCTACGCTCTGGCTAAAACAGCAGCATTTTCGTTATAGTTCGCTCGCGTCGCACGGCGTTCCTCGACTACTAGCTGCATTTTCTTCTTATGATATTTCTTGAGATGACTGCTAGCATTACATGAGTTTAAGAAACGTTAACATTTAACATATCTTCTGTATACCGACAGCCATCGTGGTCAGGTTCATGTCCCCGAGTTCGTAGCTTCACTCACTGGGCTGGATGGCGTTGAAATCGCTTACGTGAAAGCGTGAACGCCCCCGCCAAGTGAGTTAAAGAGAGTCTCCGCTGCTTTGAAATCGCAGCGCGATCAATTTTGCGGCTTATTCGCAAAAATCAGCGTTGTGTAAACAGACTTGAGATGTACGAAAATTCACGCTCCACTCCCAACTGTAGTCATGTGGACTTGTGCAGACACGAAAGCCGACAAAATGAAATCGATAAGTTCATCGACCAGCGGGTTATTGCGGACCACTAGCATAGATTGGCGAGCTGGATGCAAATAAGATCGCTCGGAATGAAACGCCAGCAGTGGTGCGCGTGGTACAGTTCCACTCTTATGATTAGAGATAGATACGTTCATGAGCCGCATTCATGTTTTCGATCACGCAGTGCTGCCTACTCAACTGTGCGAGCCTGCCAATGGTCATGACAGGATGGCGCACACTATGTATTTCTAATGCTTGGGCAACGCGATCCGCTGCAGTGTTCGCGTTTCACTTGACACCGATAGTACAGCTTCGTAAACATTAGGAAAAATCAGCGAATGTGTCCAGGAAGAGGAGAAAGAGAGCTCTTTCCCACCATTCTTTTGGCCCCTGTGGCTGATTATTGTGATTCTTTACCGTGCTGTAACAAGATTGAATATTTTAAGCTGGGAGCCTTAGATTCCAAATAAATTGCGAAAATTGACCGTCGGCATCCCGCGTGCCAGCGTCAACACGAGTGATGTGAAAATTCATCACATGATCACGTCATCATGACATCCCAGACCGACAAAAATTGTGACATCATAACGTCATGTCACATGATTACGTCATCACATGACATCGTCGCTTTGCATTGCCTCCGGGATTGGTGGGCCGATCTCGGAGGCGATGCAAAACCAGGTGATGAGTAGAAAGCTTCAATGCAAAACCACGTTACGTCCAGAAAGCATTCGGAGCGGGGCGGTGAAGGAACATTAGATCGACTCAAGAAAAAGATGGCTTTCGCCTTCGAGTCAACTTAGGCAAATGCATAAGGAACTCGAGTCTCTTTAGTACAGTGATTGCACCAAGCCACATCAGGAGTCGACCGTTGAGATTGATTTACAGTATTTTATTGCAAATACATCTTTCGATGCGAAAGCTTTATATTTATCAACGTTAGTATGATTACACTAATTCTGTTCAGCATATTTTCAGACCACCGTGAACAAGTGAACAAACGTCGATTTATTAACATAGGAATTAAAATATGTTGCAAAAAATGGAACAAAAACAAAAGAAAATCACTCCGGACAACCTACCGATATTTCATATCCCCGTCGTGCATCCCCTTTAGAATCACCCTGTTTATTTCGCGTTTCAATTTAAAGTACTAACGACGTGCTTACACAGCAGCTGCTAAAAATGTGTATTTAATCAAACGTTGTGGCCGGTAACGCCACTTAATTTATTTGAATGAGATCACACGTCGTTTGTCATGCTCCGAACATGTGAATTGAACCGAAGGAGCAGGCTTGGCAACCGAACACGCGCAGCACGCGGTATACATTTATTGCGCTTTAACGCAGACATGGAAGCTGAAGCCCGAACGCTGAAGTCAGTTATCGAAAACGGGCAGGAAAGTCATTTTGAGTGCGCCACGGCCATAGAACAGTCGCGAAAAGAAAAAATTCACCATAGAAGCAGATGTACACATGGATGGCTAGCAGACGACAACAGGAGCAATCGACGCAGAACGTGCTCCTGACGGCAACTCCGCTCGAATTCGATGGGCATATTGCTTGAACATTCAGTACAAATTGCTTTATCAACTCGCCCACCAATGTTTCAATAACTCGAGCGCGATAGACAGGCTTGCAGCGTCGAGTAGCTTTCATGTAGCGAACGCGCGCGCGAAGAGCTGCATCTGAGTCCTCTCCCTGACGTCACACGCGAGAGGGCGCCACTCCAAGATCTCGAGGCGAATTGGGCTCCGTTACTCCTCTTTCGGGTAATTTTGCCTTAGAGTGTATAGCGTCGATGTGTCCAGCGTTTCTAATCATGCAAAGAGGAAGACGCACGCATCGCG
Source organism: Rhipicephalus appendiculatus (assembly GCA_030522465.1). NCBI lineage: Eukaryota > Metazoa > Arthropoda > Arachnida > Ixodida > Ixodidae > Rhipicephalus > Rhipicephalus appendiculatus. The sequence continues at coordinate 24,555 of JALIZH010024651.1, read as the reverse complement.
TTCCATTCTGACCGACCCCGTCTCAATGGACACAGGCGTTCGCGGAACCACTTTGGAATTTACAAAGTGTCCGTCAATTTAAGCGCTGGAACGCGTATGACGTCTGCATGATGCCCAAAGCGCGAGAAAATAAGAACGCATGCGAATGGAGGCAGATTAGTCTCGCGTCTCGCTGCGATTCGCGGTAAGAAATTAAAAAAAAACACGCAGACATTCCTTTTGTGTGCCATCCCACTCAGAGTGTAAAAGAAAAAAGAGATGGCATAGTCAGTCGAATGGCCACAAGCTTTCGCCGAACACACTTTGGAATGTACAAAGTGTCCTTCAATTTTTCTGGCTATTGGCGTCACGTAGCACGTGATCTTATTACGAGCAGGCAGAAAGAAATATTGCCGATGGCGGATGCAGTGCGAAGAGCGTCCTTCAATTTATTCCCTCAAAATCTTCACCTCTTGTTGCTGGAGTTTGCAAAATGAAAGAGGAGAAAGGAAATCGCAGTATTCATTGTTTAGAAGCGCTTTCGACGGTGGCTCAGGAAATTCACTCGTGGTTGGTGTGTTTCTGGTCAGACTTGTGTACAATTGCTCCGTCTAATTGCACCAACCAAAAGCTTTATCTTGCGAGACAGACAGGTGGCTGACGCCATAAAATAGGCGTCCGTGAAAATATGGCCGGAATCATAGTACATATAATCGCTGACACAAAAGCTAAGCAATCTTTTCTCATTTCTGCAGTGGTTTTCAGAAATGTGCAACGGGCGGCTGCTGTTTTTAATTACGCGCCAACATCGACTCACAATTTACACGAGAAGCTCGGCGATTCCAATTTGCTAACGCCAGAATACACGTCAATGTCTGGTATTCTGTAAGCGAAGAATTTCTTAATAAGCTCAAAATAAGCATGATAACCGAATTCACATAAGTGTCCTGCGATTCAATTGTTCGCGAAAGATTTCTTTTTTTCTTTTGGCAATCCTGATGTGGGATGCCAGCGAAGCCAGCTCGCTTTGGTGAATTGTTCGAACAGATGTGCTTTTTCACAACATAGGGCGCTAAATGGCAGTAATAGTGACCGAAGCAGCCACTAACAAAGCAACTTGCGTAGTTTTTACAGAGTTAGGACAGGTGATGGTGGTGCTTATAGTGTTACTCGTGGATATAACCTCGCCGTATTCAAAGTTGCGATTGTTTATGCTATGTTCAAGCTTGGGGTGCTCATGGTCTGAAAGTAATGATTACGCAAGATAAGTGCCTCACATCGCTTGTCGCAAGACTAAGTCGTCTAAGTACAGTATACACGGACGCCACTCTCACTCGACCTCACATAATACCTTCCACCATGTGTTGAAAGCGGTTTCAGCCGCATACAATTTCAAATGGATGTGTCTTGAACGATTGACGTTTCCTTGGACCACTCGCTTTATCCATGAGACCGAGCTTAAATTCCCCCCATTCATGACGTCTGGCTTTTCAAAGTTTCGATAGCAGTTACCAGGTTGCAGTGACCATTTTCGAATCCCAAAACCTACATGACAGTACAGTTACGAATGCTTCCACGATAACTTACTACTTTCTGTGCAGTTTCTATACCTTCAGTTAGCGCCCAAAAAGTGCGTTGCAGAAGATGGTTCCTCTATCTACGCTGTTCAGTCTGTCTTTGCTTCGTGCTCCGCTCAAGATTGAAGTAACTTTTTAAATGCTAAAGTATTTGCATTCTGACTCAGCGGGAAAGCCGTCTGTATGTGCCCCCGCTCGTTGCCCTGAAGAAGAAGACGGCATCCTATGAAGGGAATCATTAAGCAAAATACATTTCCATGGCGGTGCTGGATTTTGAAGCTAAAGAGGCCTTAAGATGCGATACCGAGTGCCTTACCAACGGAGCTTAGACCGATGCTTGGTGTAATCTGATAGTTATGAACCATAATAATAGGTTGCATACATCAGTAACGCAAAACAAATTTAAAAGGAGAACTACTTTGTATGGAGGCGTCGTTGCAATGGGCCGTGGTGGTCTCTGTGACAACTTATAAAGGCTACACCAAATATTACGACCATAATTCGTCCTGGAGAGGAACAAACCAATCAAAAGAAAGTCTCTGCAATTGTAAACATCAGGATAATAACCAGTTTACGAAGATTCAACACCAAGCACGCACTTCAGCGGTCGGGGATTGCGGCTTCTACCGGACCGTTTCGACAAACGTCAGAAAGATGGAAACCGTCGTGAGGATTCCGCCAGACAGGCGTGCGCACGGTTCCCCTTCCAGGGGAGGGGGGCTGAGTGTTATCACAGTGCCCCTTCCCACGGTTGGTCGAGTCTAAAATAATGAAGGAGTAAAAAAAATCAATATTTAGCTATGACGCGTTCTTACAGTAACTTTCCTGTGGTCTTTGGACTTACAAGGGTAATGATGGTGATTAAACAGTTCTCGGAGTACAACACCCGGGACCTTCGGTCGCCATTGTTGTAAAAAAAATGCGTGGCAATACCCGTACTCTTTAACCCTTTGTGCGGCAGTGGGACACATACGTCCCACTTTTCCGTCTACAGAAAAAATTTTCTCCCACATCACCCGTTGCAATTAGCGCAACATTAAGGCAATCATATCTTACCTAAGTCTTCGTAATCTCGAAAAAAATTCCTTTTCCGCGCTTTCGAAGGGCGGATGTAGTGTTACAATAGCGTTGAATTTCGGTCAATTTTTTTTTGATCGCTTCTGAATTTTCTTCTTCAGATACATAGAACCTACCAATCTAAATGTCGGATAATTTCCTCTTTTTCTGGTTTTAGAGAGAGGCGATCTTAGCTTCCAGTCATCACGTGTTTTTCTAAATTTTCGAAATGACTTGACCGATAAATGGATCTGATCAATCCCCTGCAAAATTATGCCGCTAATCCCGTAGCGCAATTGCTGATATTAATGCGTGGAAATATTTTTCTTGATATCATATAACTCTTGAAATGTTGGCACATGTTCAGGGATAACATCTGTACTCGACAATTTCGACAGCAAAGGCATGGATAGCCAAACGGGAAAAAAAAGTGGTTGATGCATGCAGTGAAGTAAGCTTTACAGGAACATACCACAGCGCTTTGAAGGCTCAAGAGACGCCACTGCAGGCGGCGTTCTCCTGCTGAAATGAGGTCCGCGCAACTTTTCTCATCACAACTTTAGAAGTGATACTCTGTGCCACTTGCTTCGGCCGTTTCATCCCAAAATTCCCGTTGATGCAATCGCGAGATGGTGCCTTCATGAGGCAGTGGGACAGTGTTTTCCCACTTTTTGAAAACACTCTCATGAGTCAGTGGGACATATATGTCCCACTTTTTTTCAGTAAACTACTGGCTCGATTTTGATGAAATTTGTTTCATACTATTTCTTTCTAGTTTATATCAATAAAGCATAGCCGGTTTTTATATCACCGTGTCAAAAATATAGGACGACCTACAAAGGGTTAAACAAGACGCATGATGTTAGACTGAGTGAAAGGAGGGGACATGCATTCCACTCCCTTATAGATGAATAAGGGAGGAAGGAGCCCCCCCCCCTCCCTTTCCCCGTGCGCATGCCTATGCCACCAGACGATAACTTTCCAGAGAAGGCCGCAATAATTGTTTTATAATAACGAACTACGCTCATGCATTCGTTATATAACAAAAAAAACGAGATTTTCTACACGAGACGTTGCTGCAGCCGAATAAGTTGCAGCGTTTTTTTTTTTTCTCGACAGTTTTTCATTCCACAAGCATGGAATAAAAAACAATATACAACGTAAATTACCAGTTATTTTTCTGCAAAATGTAGTGATGATTTCCGTGTGGCATTAAAAAAAAGGTTCCCGTCACATCCACGATGCATTTGCACATTGTTCTAAAATATTAGACTGGACACTCCGTCTCGTAGCCGTAATCAATGTGCAGTGTCACTCTCAACGTAAGTGTCCGATTTTACTCGAGCATTTACGACGTGTGTATTGACATTTTCCGTTTTTGCATTTCGGGCATAGACCAGGTCGTCTGTCTGAGTGAAAGGTTTTCAATGAGTAATACAAGAACGCGAACGACACTAAACTAGAGTCGGCTGATTTCTAGTATAAATGTGATCGCGGGGCGAAACATGCTTCTCGTATAATTGTCATTAATACCCAAAATATTAGTCTTTATATAGTATAATTACATCTTTGGAAGGTGAATACAATATTACAGACATCCTATTACGAATAGCCTACCGGATAACGTTGATTCGCTTAGAGACTATGACGCTTTTTGCATTCAGTTAACGCAACTTTTTCCCACACACTGCGCTATTTTTCTTTCTTTTTCCTCCATGATTATCTAGTTCATAAGTGCTATTCAATCCGATTATGTTTGCTTTTAACACGAAAGTGTTTTATGCCGTGGTCCACCAATACTTCAGTGACGCATTTCCGTCACGGAAATGACGTCGCAAAAATATACATAATTAGAAGAGAAAGAAAAAGTTCCATCGCCGGGAGCCGAACTTACGACCGCTTGGAGAGCGAAACAGATGCCGGGCACGCTATCCACTGCGCCATGGTCACGTATTCTGTAGGCTTTACAAATGCGCATTTTTTATCTACCAGTGTGCTCTCAAAGTACGCTTGCTAAAGAAGTAATGAATCATTACAGTGAAATCTACGATTAGTTCCTTCAAAACGTTGCTTCTTCGCGTCCGTATGATTCGGCGCGTATCGAAAAGGGGAAAAGTAGAATTAATTTTTTTCGACGCACTGACACACTGCCAGGTGGTGACCTTACTCCCAGCGTCGGCCTCGCTAGTAGCATCTATCCATACGAAAAAGAGCTCTTTCGAGGCGCGACTCTTCGCCTGCCTATCGCGTGGCCGTAACTCCGCGTTCTCAAGTTACCCTAGCCTCGCGAAAAATCGCAGCCGGCGAACGGGTAAGACAAGGCTCGCGTTGCGTTTCCTTCTAGTCGGGCAGCGGTGTTCAATAACTCTAACATGCCGCGAGTTAGCTACCCAGGCGGCCTTAGCCCAAGTTTGGCGTCCAACCAGTGACGCTCTTCTGGCTGTCACACCGCTTTCTCTGACTCCGCTCTCACCGTACAGCTACCACAAGCATCTATGACCAGAAGGGTTTGTTTAATTATTGACACTGATCATGCAAGTTAGTCCTCGGGATAGAGATGTACCACCCAGCGTCAGCGTAGATACATCTACGTTATACGGTACTATACCAGTGAAACACCAATAGGCATTGTGCAAGCTCGCTTATATCAATGTACAGTAAGCATTCAACTACTTCTGTAAGGACACATATCACTTTCGTGTTATACCGATTCCTATGACGGAGGGATCAACCACGTTTTTTGTTTTGTTTTTTGTAAAAGCGATGCTCTTCTAATTCGAGGTAAAACGTCAAGTGTCTGCAAAATACCCTCCGCGCCGTTGCTTATCAGCCGCGCCCACCGACGGAGACAGTCCGCGCCGCTGCTGCGCCGAGTTTGCCCGCCACGCGAGCCGAGTACGAGGGACGAAATCCCAGCGCTTCTACCGGGAGTGCCACAGCCAGTTTTGCACGTTAGCTCTAGCGCTCGAGTTTGGACATTCTAGCGTGGTCTGTGACAGGCTTTGGTTCGACTTTACTCTGTCTATGCTAAGGAAACACATGTAGCATCAGCCGAGAAGGCGACGTTAAGATCCTCCGAACAACTAGCTTCAAGGTTTATTGAACTTTACACGGCTATTGTAAATTTTTCCCTTTTTTCATCGCACTGTCACGCGCCTGCGTCTTCATTGTATAATATATGATGACGAAATTGCTTTATATCCTGAATGCGTTACAAACTGTCTTATGCAATACTTACTATCATGATATGCAACTTTCTCCCGTTTCTGTTTGCTGACCTGTTATATTCTTTTCACTGACATTGTTAACAACTGTATCGTTCGGTGACCTGAAATTTTTCTTGGCTCTCCGGCAGTTTCTGAGGCATCGTATTCATACAATGTGTTATGTATTGAATTGTGCTGTATGCCCCCCCCTCCCCTTGTGCCTGTTCAGGGCCATGTGAGGTATTCTTACATAAATAAATAAATAAATAAATAAATAAATAAATAAATAAATAAATAAATAAATAAATAAAGTTACTTCAGTGCAACACTATAAAAGCGGCATTTTCATTCCGTGAAATTCGAGAACTATAAAAATAATGATGGAAGGGTCTGCAATACATTAAAATGCTTCATCTGATAAAATTGATTACAAGTGAAAATGCTCTTCTGGTTTTCTCTTCCATGCAGTACCCATACTATGACAATAAGGGAATTTGCGCCGTGTTAGAAGGACACCCCGGATGTTATTGGCACAAGGACGAGGATGTTCAACACTTCTTGAAGAGCAATACTAAAGCACCGAAAGCCCCAAAGAAACCCAGGAAGAAAAAACCTAAAAACGGCACCACGACTACCAAGATTCCAAAGCGAAAGAAACCTAAGAAACCAAAAAAGAGCTCAAAGAAGACTAAAAAGTCAAAGAAAACAAGTGGGCACAAGCGTCCTGACCAACCAGGGTGGTAGAACGTTTGATATAGACCAATAAATATGGATTAAACCTAACATCTTTTTCCGTTTTTAATTCAACGTTTTCTGCCGAAGTAAGTGAGAGGCATCTCCTAATTCATTGGCCATGCCCTCTGCCTCTTCAACTACGAAGCAGAGGACAACGCTCAAGGAATACTGTAATTAACTGTTGTACCCTTCACCAGGCAACCACGAGCTGGAATACGCTGGCCGTAGTCGAATGATTTCGCGTAGTGCGATGACAGTGCCATATACTCGTTAATTTATTAGGTCTCTGTAACTGAGACGACATTTTATATTCGAAATATTCCTTTTAACCACATCACGATGTAGTTTCAGAGCCATTCTATTTGTGCCGAACCGCTTACGGCGACTGTACAGGCATCAGTTATAGTTATTAAGCCACAATACTCGTGCAGCTTTGGTGCAGGTTATTTTTTGCCAGGTTGGAGCGCTGGACAATCGCAGGTGCACCATTTGTCACACGGCTGACAAAAGCACTTGAACCGACAGCTTTTAACAGTCCAGTAACATAGTTTCCCGAGAACTAATCCAAGCGCATTATGTAGATGCTGCTAAAATCACTTATTATCGCGGGACTGCGTCATAATTGACGACTGCGCGTCTCAACTGTGTCAAATTCAGAAACCGCTTTGATGTATTCGAAAAGTTACCTTTAAACTTAGTTAACCATTTTGTATGGGCGCGTTGGGAAACTCCTAAATCGCGACCTCGTGAAACTGGTGGTATGACTGATTCGCTGCAGTTTATTCACGGCAATCTTAATGTGCGATAGAGTGAATGTCCTGCTCCACTGCAATCTACTTAATTAGAACTGCATGAAGTCCATCAATAATCCAGACAGGCCAATAACGCTGATGCCTCTTTATTTGAGGACCTAAGCAATTGGAATCAAAGCGCTTTTACATGCAAAAATCGCTTCAGCTCGAGTGAAAACAACGCGACCGCGAGCATGAGAAGCAGGCCGCCTGTCAAACAAGTGGGTATCATAAAACCGCCGTGATAATCGGCTGAGACTAAAAAAATGAAAGAAAATGACCTCTTAAAGGACCAGTCATCACGTTTGGGTATTGTGAATAAATGAACGTGCCATGGGTCACATAAATATATGTGAAATGTATAACTCACCTACGCGGAGCGACAATGGTATTGATCTAACACATAAATGCCTTGAATACGTTTAAAGAAAGTCGCGTTTAGAAAGTGAACACCACAAGGTGTTATTAGTTGTGACTACTTAAACCTTCGAGCACAAAAGCTCAAACTCGTATGTCGAAGATAAAATATCTTAGAGAGCAAAATCTTGCGTTCTTGGATGCAGATAGAAAGCAAGTGAGCTTCATGGGAATGATCGAGGCATTGTGCAAGACAGATACGTAGCAATCAGTTAGCAGGAACCTTGTAATAGCTGCTATTAAGCGGGCCAAACTGAGGCTGGTTTAATTAGAATTACGTGAGGGAACCGAATCTATATTCTACATTTCTTCTTGGTTGGACGTTCAGTCTCGCCGGATGGATGGATGGTGGAACTTTATTTATAGTCCTGAGAGACGCCACTAGCGCGCATTGGGCTTCTCCCACGTATGTAGTAGAATTTCACTTTTAGGGCCTAACTCACTGAGGGGGGGTCAGAATTTCTTTTCAAGCGCGTGTTTCCAACCACTGCAAATCTCGGCGCCACATATGCCAATCAATTTACTCCATGCGCAATGCATGTAATCCAAGTTCCAAAATAGTCCGAAGGCTAGGGAGCTGCAATGATCGTCACGTCGGTGATCCTACCCCAAGGGAAAGTGTACTTGCTGATATGTTCTTGAAAGTTATAACAGAAGGAAATGCTGGAATGAAATCATGTTGACCAAATGAATATAAATGAAGGCACGTGAACACAAGCATGAGATGCCACTTAATAATGTTGTTCCACTGCTCCAAAGTAGTCTGATTATTGCACCATAGAAATATTTCAACGTTGGCGAGATATTCACTCACATGACTGATCACTCACAGAAAGGAGCGAAAAAACATCCAGCATAATGTTGTGATGTCCTTCAAGTTCTCTTAGGTAAAATGTGTTCATGCGGCCTAAGACCACTTTTTCTTTCTGCAAGACTGGCTTCCGGGCACGTCAATGGTGCCCTCTTTATACACCATACAATTAAGTGAACAAAAGCCTCGCGTAACCTCCCGCTACTCTCGCTATCCGATAGAAAACTACAAACTATTCTAGCATGAATATCAGCGATTGTCTTAGAGCAAGGTCTGAACTCGCATCCGAGCACCCTTAATATTGTGTGATCAATATGGTTCCGTGACCCCGTGCAGCTTTCTCCCGGCCATGGGTGGTTCAAATCCTACTTACACTGGTATAAAACCAACTGGCTTTGAAGGAGCTCGGCGATGGTTCTCATTCAGCACGCCTTGTGATCACGTGTGCAAATATGTCATATCATCATCAGCAGCAACCTGAATACGCCCACTGCACGGCAAAGGCCTCTAACATGTTCAGCCAATCAACCCGATCCTGTACCTTCTGTTGCCATGTTATACCTGCATGCTTCTTAATATAATATGCGCACCTAATTTTCTGTCTCCCCTTCGACGCGTTTGCCTTCTCTTGGAATCCAGTCAGTTACCCTTAATGACCAGCGTTTATCCTGCCTTCGCGCTACGCGCCCAGCCCATGTCCATTTCTTCTTCTTGATTTCAACTATGATATCCTTAACTCCCGTTTGTTCCCTGACCCACTCTGCTCTCTTCCTGTCTCTTAAGGTTTCACCTATCATTTCCCTTTCCATCGCTCCTGCGATTCGATGCTGACATTACATTGATGTGTAACTCAGGGCACGAATTACAACTGATGATTACTGAACCGGACACGCAAAGAAGAAGAGTAGATATGAAAATTAATATGCATAACACTAAAGTAATGTGCAACAGTCTCGGTACAGAACAGCACTTTGTGATAGGCTGTGAGACACTGGAAGTTGTAGAGGAATGCGTCTACTTAAGACAGGTAGTAACCGCGCAGCCTGCCCATGAGAGTGAAAAAAAATCCCCATCTCCCGCTAAAGGAAACCATGTGTGGATGCGAAGCAGCGGGGAGATAATTAGCTTGAGCGGGAGGAACGTCGCCGCTCTCATTTCACGGCAGCCGTCCGGGCGCTCATCGCGGCGCTGCACAGGAGAGAGAATGAGGAGCGCGCGCTCCGTCATTTTCATACCGCGGCGCTACCGTATGCAGCTGTCAGACGGAGTATGCAGCTGTCACAGCACCTGTCGTGCGCGCTGCTCCGTACAGGACTCCTAGAGGAAAGGACGGGGGGAGGGACCGTAGAAGAGGAGAGAGAGGGGGGAGGAGACGTGCATGAGCTGTGGGGGGTGTGGGACGCGGGAGCCGCTCCGTAGAGTAGAGGATTCCTAGAGGAGAGAGGGGGGAAAGGACGCGCATGCGCTATGGCGATGTGGGACGCCGGAGCCGCTCCGTAGAGTAGAGGATTCCTAGAGGAGAGAGGGGGAAAGGACGCGCATGCGCTGTGGGACGCGGGCGCCGCTCCGTAGAGTAGATGATTCCTAGAGTAGAGTAAGGGGGGTGAGCGTAGGAGAGGATAGGGGAGGGGACGCGCATGCGCTGTGGGGGGACGCGGGGGCAGCTCCGTAGAGTAGAGAATTCCTAGAGGAGAGAAAGGGGGTGAGCGTAGGAGAGATAGGGGCAGGGGACGCGGGACGGACTAAGCTCCCTCCAAACACATGCAAGCAAGATCAAGGAATGGGGTCAACCTGGGCGACAGACACCACCTGCCTAGCCATTGCTAAGCAGCCTCTCTGTGCTCTCGGCCATGACTCAAGAAATGGGGTCAACCTGGGCGACAGACACTACCTGCCTAGCCATTACTAAGCAGCCTCTCTGTGCTCTCGGCCATGACTCTGATGGTTGTAGTAGGGATGACGGCCTTCATATTACTACAGTGTTCTGGTTCGCAAAATGGGTGCTTCCCTACTTCATGAAAGTGGCCGGACGCGGGACGGGGGGACGCGGGACGGACAGAGCCCCGAGCATAAGATGCTTCGCATCTAAAAAAACTTCCCCATCTCCCGCTAAAGGGAACCATGTGCGGATGCGAAGCAGCGGGGATATTGTTAGCTTGAGCGGGAGAAACATCGACGCTCTCGTTTCACGGCAGCGGCCCAAGCACTCATCGCGGTGCTGCACAGGAGAGAGAATGAGGCGCGCGCGCTCCGTCATTTTCATACCGCGGAACTACCGTTGCGCCCCCAGCGGAGTATGCAGCTGTCGCACCACCTGTCATGCGCGCCGCTCCGTAGAGGATTCCTAGAGGAGAGGACGGGGGGGGGGGGACCGTAGGAGAGGAGAGAGAGGGGGGAGGGGACGTGCATGCGCCGTGGGGGTGTGGGACGCGGGAGCCGCTCCGTAGAGTAGAGGATTCCTAGAGTAGAGAAAGGGGGTGAGTGTAGCAGAGGATAGGGGAGGGGACGCGCAAGCGCTGGGGGGGGGGACGCGGGGGGCCGCTCCGTAGAGTAGAGGATTCCTAGAGGAGAGACAGGGGGGGGTGAGCATAGGAGAGAGAGGAGGAAGGGACGCGCATGCGCTGTGGCGGAGTGGGACGCGGGAAGGAGGGACGGACTAAGCCCCCTCCAAACACATGCAAGCAAGATCAAGGAATGGGGTCAACCTGGGCGACAGACACCACCTGCCTAGCCATTGCTAAGCAGCATCCCTGTGCTCTCGGCCATGACTCTGATGACTGTGGTAGTGGTTGGCGACCTTCATATTACTACAGTGTTCTGGTTCGTATTATGGGTGCTTCCCAACTTCATGAAAGTGGCCGGACGCGGGACGCGGGAGGGACGGACAGAGCCCCGAGCATAAGATGTTTCGCATCTAATAACTAGACGATTAAGGATGGGGTGGGGGCACAATCGGCAAGCGTTCTCAAATCATGAATGGTAGTCTACCATTATCCCTAAGGAGGAAGGTATATAACAGCTGCATCTTACCGGTACTTACATACGAATCAGAAACCTGAAGGCTTAGAAAAACTTCCCCATCTCCCCCTAAAGGGAACCATGTATGGATGCAAAGCAGCGGGGTGATGGCTGGCTTGAGCGGGAGAAACGTCGCCGCTCCCGATTCGCGGCAGCGTCCCGGTCGCTCATCGCGGCGCTGCACAGGAGAGAGAATGAGGCGCGCGCGCTCCGTCATTTTCATACCGCGGAACTACCAAGGCGCTCCCAGCGGAGTATGTTGCTGTCGCACCACCTGTCGTGCGCGCCTCTACGTAGAGTAGAACATTCCTAGAGGAGGGGAAGAGGGGAGCGTCGGAGAGGAGGAGGGGACGCGCATGCGCTGTAAGGGTGTGGGACGCGGTTAGGAGGGACGGACAAGGCCCCCGCAAGCACATGCAAGCAAGATCAAGTAATGGAGTCAACGGGACGCGGGTGCCGCTCCGTGGAGTAGAGGATTCCTAGAGGAGAGAAAGGGCGGGAGTGTAGGAGAGGAGAGAGAGGGGGGTGTGGGACGCGGGAAGGAGGGATGGACAAAGCCCCCGCAAGCACATGCAAGCAAGATAAGGAATGGAGTCAACGTGGGCGACAGACAACACCGGTAGGTGCGCGTTATTCTTGGCTTGCACGCACCACCTGCCTAGCCATTGCTAAGCAGCCACTGTGTGCTCTCTGCCATGACTCTCATGACTGTGATGGTGGTTGACGACCTTATGTACTACAGTGTTCTGGTTCGCATAGTGGCTGCTTCCCTACTTCATGAAAGTGACCGGACGCGGGACGCGGAGCGCCGGACGGGGGGACGAGGGAAGGACGGGCACAGCCCCGAGCATAAGATGTAGAAACCATCGTGAGAGCGCTCTCACGATGGTTTCTATGTCAAAGCACCAACTCGCCCAACAGTCAACTCTTCTGGAGCATAAGATGCTTCGCATCCAAAAGGGTTCAACTTAAATTGAGGACGACGTAGCGAGCGATGGAAAGGAAAATATGTCACATAGTCTGATGCAACTCTTCCAAATCGATGTGTAATTACAACCACGTTGAGGTCGAGATCATGATATCAAACGAATTTTCCTCAAGAAAGCGTTGCGATGGTACCCACGTGTCGCAGCTTGAAATCTCGTGGACAAGAGAGTCAAACGTCTTCTCGTGAGTTTCGCTAGGCCACGGGCCATTTTGATAGTATCAAGAAATCACATAGAGTCTACGTCAATAGAAGAGCGCAACAGTAGCTTGCGTGACAGCAGTGTTTAGATTACAGCGGGCGTAATCGAAAAATACTGCAGTGCATAAATAAAGACACACGGGCGTGGCAACACGACGAGTATGAACGGTGATCTATATATTGTTAATGTTATAGCTCGTGTCAGAAAAATTTAAGTGGACGAGTTGTCTGACAATTTTTAACTCAAATTCTAAGTGGGACATTCCGACTCGTTGGAAATTCCATCTCGTTGTACATCATTCTCGGTTGGACATTCTCTTTCGTTTGACATTGTCTCGCTGGTCATGTGACATTCCGTCTCGTATGTGCTCTTACTGACATACAATCATAAGTAATATTTTAAACGTAGGTGTAGTTGACGTAACTGGGAAGCCCACGATGTGTACATGACTGCTCCACCTCATAACGCCTCCCCTTAAAGCCAAAAATGCAGTATAAACAGTTACTTACAGGCTGCTTCGTAGCCTGTTTCATGCTTTACAAACGCACGCGTCCTGTATACAGGCTTCCCAATACAACGTGTAATATCGCAGTAATATTGCGTGGCTCAAGCGTACATTGCCATCGGGCGTCACAACATGTGATTATCATAACTACTTCGTGGTTTAAAGCCCGCCACCCATTACAAAAGGCACAGACGTTACTGCGCGTATTCCCTTAAGACCGCGTAGTAGGTGCATAGCAAGTTCGAAAACATTTAACGCGCATATTTCCTCGTGGTTTAAAGCATGCTACGCTTTACACAGTATGCAGCCATATGTGAAAGCTTCACTGACACAAGCCATCTTCAACTTTATCAATTACATTGCTGTAATCCACAATTTAAAGTTCTCGAGTAACATCATACAATAAAAATTGAAGGACACTTTGTACATTCTAAAGTGTGTTCGGCGAAAGCGTGTGGCCGTTCCACTGACTATGCCATGTCTTTTTTTCTTTTACACTCTCAGTGGGATAACACACAAAGCGAATGTGTGCGTGTTTCTTTTTTTAATTTTTTTTTACGCGAGTCGCAGCGAGACGCGAGACTAATCTTCCTCCGTTCGCATGCGTTAGTATTTTCTCGCGCTTTGTGCATCGTGCAAACGCCATAGCGTTCCAGGGCTTAAATTGACGGGCCCTTTGTAACTTCGAAGGTGTATTCTGTGAACGCCTGTGTCCACTGAGACGGCGTCGGTCAGAATGATTGCAAACGCTGGGCACAGCGAAGCTACGCAAGGAAAGAGCGAACGCTGTAGAGTCCGACGCGACCGGCGTCCGTTTGCGCATCCCGGCGGCCACCTGGCTCCGTGCCAGAGCTCGCATGGACGGGACGGACGAACGTGGACGGACGGACGGACGGACGGACGGACGGACAGACAGACAGACAGACAGACAGACAGACAGACAGACAGACAGACAGACGGACGGACGGACGGACGGACGGGCGGGCGGGCGGGTGGGCGGGCGGGCGGACGGACGGACGGACCGACAGACGGACCCCGGACGGACGGACGGACACCGGACCGACAGACGGACGGACGGACACTAAATGGAATGACGGACGGACACCGGACGGACGGACAGATGGACAGACGGACAGACGGACGGACACCGGACGGACGGACGGACGGACACCGGACGGACGGACGGACAGACGGACACCGGATGGACAGACGGACGGACGCACACCGGACCGACAGACGGACGGACACTAAACGGACGGACGGACACCGGACGGACGGACGGACACCGGTCGGACGGAAGGGACGGACAGACGGACGGACACCGGTCGGACGGGCGGACGGACAGACGGATGGACGGCCAGACGGACGGACGGACACCGGACGGACAGACGGACGGATGGAAGGACGGACGGACGGACGGATGGAAGGACGGACGGACGGACGGACACCGGACGGTCGGGCGGACACCGGCGGACAGACGGACGGACGGACACCGGACGGACGGATGGACGGACACTGGACGGACGGACACCGGACGGACGGACACCGGACGGATGGACGGACAGACGGATGGACGGACGGACGGACACTAAACGGACGGACGGACACCGGGCGGATGAACGGACAGACGGATGGACGGACGGACGGATGGACGCACACCGGACCGACAGACGGACGGACACTAAACGGACGGACGGACACCGGTCGGACGGACGGACAGACGGACGGACGGACACCGGACAGACGGACGGACTGACACCGGACAGACGGACGGACTGACACCGGACGGACGCACGGACACCGGACGGACGGACAGACGGACGGACGGACGGACACAGGACGGACGGACGGACACCGGACGGACACCTGACGGACGGACGAACAGACGGACGGACGGACGGATGGACACCGGACGGAGAGATGGACGGATGGAAGGACGGACGGACGGACGGACACCGGATGGACGGACAGACGGACCGACGGACGGGTGGACGGACACCGGACGGACGGACGGACACCGGACGGACGGACGGACGGACACCGGATGGACGGACGGACGGACACCGGACGGATGGACGGACACCGGACGGACGGACGCCGGACGGACAGACGGACGGACGGACACCGGACGGACGGACACCGGACGGACACCAGACGGACGGACGGACACTGGATGGACGGACTGACGGACACTGGATGGACGGACGGACCGACACCGGACGGACGGACACCGGACGCCGGACGGACACCGGACGGACGTGAGCATGAGACATTAAAGGCTTTCGCCTTAAAAAAGCATGCACTGAGTGGTTGACGTACACGCTATAGCGACAGGATATCGCTAACACGTTCAACTCTCACAGGCGAAGCTTAAGGGTGCCCCAATTTGTTTTCCTTCTTTTAGATGTGAAGCATCTTATGGCGAAGCTTAATCCGGTGGTGGTGTGCCGACGTGACCACCCTTACTGCGCATGGGCAAACCCTTTCAAAAAAAATAAAAATAAAAAGCCTCCTCTCCCCCCTCTCTCTCCTCTAGGATCCCTCCCCGCGGCAACCACACCCTCACTGCGCATGCGCCTCCCCTCCTCTCTCCCCTCTTGCGCTCCCCCCTCTCTCCTCTAGGCATCCCTGCCCGCGGCGTCCACACTCCCACTGCGCATGCGCGTCCCCCCCTCTCTCTCCTTTCATACGCTCCCCCTATCTCCTATAGGCATACCTGCCCGCGGCGTCCACACCTCCCCACTGCGCATGCGCGTCCCCCCTCTCCCCTCTCCTACGCACCCCCCCCTCCTCTCTCGCCTCGCGACGCCGACGCCGGCAGCGTCTGGTAGCGAGTTTCTTGTTGAAAAAACCGACTGCTCGCGCTGCACAACCGTTCACTGGCCACCCCGTATATATGGCAATGGATCTTGACCTCCAAGATGGTGCCGGTGGGAGATTTCTCCTGTGAGTTGTTGAACAATAAAAATTCGCAGCGTGCGCGTTAACTAAAAGCGGAGTGCGGGTCTCTGTGTCCAGTCGGAGTATCTGTCTCTCATTGCCCATTAGCAGCGATTGGCATGTTCCAGTAGGAAACACTGCTCCATCACTGTCAAGTGTTTCTTGAGCATCTCAATGGCGTCCTTGTGGCAAGCTTCTGTGGTTGGCAGGCCCACAGTAGCTGAACCTGCGTCGCCCTAAAGAAGAACCTCAGGCAGTTGAACTTATCTGTCGCCGTGAGGCTTCCGTTCCGGTGAATAATCTGGTCAGACTGTTCCCAGAAGTCGTTCCAGCGACAAAGATCACCAGCAGATGGGGCGATGGTAAGCTTGGGCAGCTTGGTAGCGGAGGCTGCAGCGGTACCGGCTACAGACGAAGTCTGAAGCTCCGGTGTTGATGACATGGCCGCAACAATGCGGTCGCGCTGGCTAAGCAGCTCACTCATGATGTTGGAAGCATTGTGCTTTTATTCAATGACGGTGTTGTACTCTTGTTCAATCTCTTCATCCGCAATGTGGCTGTTCAGGTCCTCATTCATTTCTTTCTGCTCATCGTTGTTCGCCTTCAAACGTCCTAAATGGCAATAAGGAAATCGATGGTGACTGTTGCGTCGCCAAAAAGAGCTCTTCACTCGTTTATAATCCTGGTGTTGAGAGACCGTCTCGACGTCCGCTTCGATTTCAGCCACTCCATGCTGGTCAGTTCACTCGAAGCCTTCCGTGGTCAATGGTAATAGTTCCCGGATGTTCGGCACCAAATCGTTTAGGACGCTTACTGTTCACTGGCTAGAAGGGAGGCTTGATCACTACGAAGGATATTTATTTTTAGCCGCGTTGGTGAATTCTGGATGCAAGTGCTCGTGATCATGGGCTTCCCCGTGGAAAGACGCGCTTCTTGCTCGGTCCGACACGAACACGACGCTGCGCTTGATTTAACCCATCCCTCAATTTTTCCTTGCATAGATCAGGTAGTCAGGAGGAAACAATTGGTCATAAACATCACCATAAACGGGTGTAGGCCACAGAGTTTGGGCAATTCCCACTACTCACCACTGCTCCACTAAAAATGAAGAAGGCAACTGCAAGCCCAGTGACGGTGGCGAGCCGAAGACCCCGAGTTGGTACAACGAGAAAATACTAAGGAACGGATAAGGCAACGGAGGCTGTGAGACGACTCTGTGGCAATGGAAGGACTACACCAACGACGAAATGCTGGTGTCGTGTGTGTGACTGTCTTTGGTTTAACTAGAACCTCTCCGCGCCGAGAATCAGCGTAGAAACAATATAGCATTACCCAGTTGAAGCCTAGAGACGACCTAGAAGCAACGCAGAAACAACCTGCATCACCTAGCCAAAGCGAGGAAAAAAACCCTAACAGCAACAGCAACCACATTAGTCTTCACAGTTGTCCAGTTTCACTGTTTCAAGACTTGCGTGGCTTAGTGCAAGCTTAGCCATTTTTTAATATCTTGCCGTGCCCCCCTCTTCGAAAACTGGGCCTGGAAATATCAGAACCTGTTCTTCTTTCTTTTGGGGCCACTTCTCTGGGATAAAGCCACAGGGATCTTTATTTTGCCGTTCAGGAACACATCACTGCAACAAAAAAGAATCTCTAGCTAAGTTCTTGCGCGAATTAAATATAAAATTACTCGTAATTGGTACTTCAAATAAATTAATAATTATCTAGTGTGACCAATCTCCGGTATTGGATCCCCCAGTGTGGGTGTGAGCCAGAAGCGCAGGATCTACATCTACATCTACATATGTGCAATGTGCGGAGGTCAACAACAACAACAAAGAAGGCCACGGAAGGTCAGCTCTGTTCTTTTCTCTAATCTTAGAAAATTTGAAGTGCCGTGCCATTCATGTAGTTGCCCAGCCAGAAACGTTTATTCCTCAATAAGGATGCGGACTCACACGTAGTATCATGGTCAACGTTTGCCAGCATGGCCAGGCTGAGATAACTCAGTGCTACCATTTAATGTACCGCATCACGTTAGCGAAAGTGTCTGGCTTACCGCAATGAAATAGTTCTTCAAAAAGTCGATGGCGTCCCACTAAAAGATAGAAATGTTTGATCTCGAGAATAACTTTTGCCGATTCCTTGCTGCGCACTCATATAGTCACATCGTGGAGTCACAGATACGGTACTCACATCGGACCCGTGAACTCAACTCGTCCGATGTTATTTATAGCATATTGGTATTTCATTCCATTTACAGCAAATATCTAAAATATTACTTGTCGACATGAGACCGTTCACATAAAAAGGCAAGGGTTTAAAAATAAGTTTTCAAAAGTAGTTTGTTCTTTATACTGCAGAATTACCTTTCCAGCAGTGGAGGCGTACAAGGTTTATCCGGAGATTCGTATGTGACATCACTTTTATCGTCATTTTTACCTGTGCGTTCGAGGGAAACGAACTTGCTTGCAGAGATAACTATCCTCCATTTTTATTTTCGCCCAACAAATTTTCTTTCCTCAGAGTTTTTTTCAGTTTTAACAATCATGCAGGTTCTCCCACGTAAGTTGAGCCATGACATTAAAAAACGAAAGCCCTGTAGGAATCAAATTGAACAGTACACATACTAATCCCACCAACTTTTAGTTACTCGGGCTAGCTTAGCTATTTCACGCCAACTAGCTCATTATGTTTAACTACCCTATTCTTTACTAATGGGCTGACGAGCCAAATATTGTCGCAGAGTTGTAGGACACCTACAGAACCACCGACCGAATTCTTTCTTCTACGATCAGTCTCACGTAGTCCTTTTTCCGCGTGGCAAAGAAAGCCCGAGAAAAAGAAAAAAAAAACAAAAATATGTGACGTAGATTTTGCTCACTGCGAAAGCGCTGCTCTCAAGTGCGCTGAAGCGAAGTAGGGCACTTTTTTCAGTGGCATTGGGGAAAAGGATGCAACTCAATGCTATCTTCACATCGGCACGGCGTAAACGAGATCATGGGCCTGCTTTGTGGCATGCAGAAGCACTGGCGCTCAAACTATTCTAACGTGTGTCTGTGCCGCGCGCCAGCACCCCATAGAATGATTTTGTAACCACGGCGTATCAAGCAGCAAGCGTGATTAGCCGAGGCAGCAGCACTAAACGTGATGAGCTCTCATATCTTAGCAACGATTGACGAAACTTTGCGTCGCCGGTGTGGTTGAGATATCGAAGCGATTTCAATTAGCGAGAAAAATGGCGCATCATGTAGATGCTCACTTCACTATCCTTTCCACCGGCGATATCCCCTCCTCGCGCTTCTTTCTTTGTAAATACGTATACAATGTCAGCAATAAGCGTTGAGCCTATCAGGATTTCGCGCTTGCCGTTACAGGCTTTAATCTCGGTTTGTGCAGTCGGAAATGTAAAAGAAGAAGTAAACTCAGCTGGTCGCAAACGATATTCATTCGAGACGAGGAAGAACGGGTGGGCGACCACAAGGCAAAGTAGGGTAACAGAGAATTCTGAACCGATGTTTCTCGTATATAGACTAATCGCCAGTTTGTACCTTTGTTGCTTCACGAGAATCACCCTTTTGGCGTCACGAAGCGCGCCGTGAAGGCCAGAAGCACCAGGAAATCATAACACGCTCATTGTTTATATTTGCAGAGGCTG
The DNA here is from genome assembly GCA_030522465.1 of Rhipicephalus appendiculatus. Lineage (NCBI taxonomy): Eukaryota > Metazoa > Arthropoda > Arachnida > Ixodida > Ixodidae > Rhipicephalus > Rhipicephalus appendiculatus. The sequence continues at coordinate 4,678 of JALIZH010024651.1, read as the reverse complement.
TTTAGGGGCCATTTGAAGAGGTCGTGAACTACTCCTAGTACTTGGTGAGACAACAAATCTCGTAGATGCTGGATGCAGCTACGAACATCTCGGCCAAATCTTGCAGTCGTACGTAACTAGGAGAGCTTACAAGTGGAGCGCGAATTCGTCCTTTTCTCAGGCGCTCTTTTTTCATACGAGGCGTGCCTCCGAAAGTTGGTTTGGCAACGTACCTGGTGGTACCTTCGCCGGGCCTCTTTGGCACTCGGGGTTATAACTCGAGGTTCTTATTTAGGTTTTTTCATCCAAGCTGCCCTTCTACAGGCTGAAATGTTGAAGAGGCCTGTCCTCACTCTCTTCGAGGTTACGGGCGCCCACTCTTTGACACCGATTAGCGGGTAGCATGCTATTGGACAATAGCCGACATATGTCAAGGATGGCATTTGGGTCAGATGCACTTCTTCCGACGACGTGCCAACACGTGCCAGCGCGGCGCTATAGTCTGCTAACATTACACAGTGAGCCACACTCGCGCTCATAAACAACAATGACAGAGAGGGATCGCGTTTCATCTCGCCCGTTTAAAGCACGGAGTAAGATAAGGCAGGGACGCTGTGTCCCTGACACTGTGTCCCTTACAGAAACTCATCTGTAAGGGACACAGTGTGCAAAGCCGGATTACGCACGTCAGCACTGAGATTTAAGATGGAATTATGCACGCGTGCAGTATGTATCTCTCGTCCACGGGATTCTGCTTTGGCGTGCGAAACTCAACACAAAATGCACTTCTAGTGACAGCTGTGCACAGCAGGTAACTACTAACACTCCCACTCACCTTTGCGAAAAGAGTATTCCAGATCCAAAGTAATAGTGACCACCGCCCCAGCGCTTACTACACAGTTGTCGCACAATGACTGCAAGTTGACACGCCAGGCGAATACCGGGACGTATACCTGTAGCAGAATAATACTATAATATTATACAACACGTACTATGAGTAGCGTTCTTTTCCATTATCAGAGCGGTGTAACCCTAGTTCTACTGATGTGATCGAGCTGCCGCGACGCCAAGAGCCCTGACATCGCTCACGGAAGAACACCGACACCGTCTGGTGCAAGGCCATCTTGTCTTGCTTCTTCACACGACCGGCGTTGTAGCGTACGTTTACACATCTGAGACGGCCTCTAACGCATCACAAGCACTGTCATCGAAGGCCTAGCAGTCGAATTACTCCATGGCTCATCGTCATACTTGTGGTCAAAGCTTAAATAGAATGTTAACAGATGTTAGCGTCAAACCACTCATGCGACGACAGCGACAGAATCTGGCCTGCATGCTGCGCTCTCGCAGAGTAATAATAAAAAATAAAGAAATAAGAGAGGGAAATTTTATATGTAGCCGCTGTCGAGAGTTGGCGCAGCCTTCAAAATGTCGTCGGAATGGTATGCATTATTCGTGGTCGTCGCTTTCGTGGAAACTTAATCAACACTGTAATTATCGTGTTAATTATTATGCAGCTTTTGATTAAAATCTGATTTTAGCTAAGAGAGAGCTACAGTACTATTACGTCTGCGTGTCTTGTGGTGCAGCCATTAAATGTAATAGAGTTGACCAAAAATTACGTGTCACTTGTATCACTAGGATCGGCCGTAGTTCATTGACTATGTAAGCGTCTGCACTTCGTATGGGTTATGTGTAGGGGTGTGCGAATAATGAAATTTCATATCGAATCGAATAGTGCCGAGTAGTGGCCAGAAATGTCGAATATCGGGTCGAATACCAAAGATTTTGTTTAAAATTGAAAGAACAAAGAAATGCAATCTCCTCATGTCCTCGAGCACATAACGCGGTGAGTGACTGCCACGGAAACACTACGCACGGTCATGCAGAAACACAAGCTGTTCCACGTGACCTTGCTTCAAACTTTCTAGCCTTGATGTTGCGGTGTTTCCTGTAGTTGAAAACATGCGCTCACTGCGTGGCCTACTGGGCGCCTCAGTAGCAACGATGGGAAGATATCGTAAAACAATTTTGGTGATGCCTCGATAAAGTGCAACTTTATGCGCTTGCCACTATTTCAAAGGATCGTCCTTTCTTTCGGTCAGGAGCTCATTCAAGTATTTTTGAACCACTTTGCTATAAGGCCTGAGCTCAGTGCTGGTTATTTTTGGACGCTGGAAGTTCGAGAGCCTTCCAGATGGTTCTGCTGGAGCCATGACGTGCGGAAATGACATAATCGGATTTAATATAAACATGCGCTCACTCTTGGAACCAGTATATCGGTGAATGTTTTAACGGAAGACCTTCTGTAACGACGTTAGCGTTAGGTTGGCCATCTAACCCTAAACAAGCAGCACCATTGGCCTTTGTCGAGCTTTAGAGATTCGTCCAGTCGAATTATTCGATGCTTCGAATACTAGTTATTCGAAAGTCAAATCGAATTATTCGATTAAGTATTATTTGATTCGAATTCGAAACTCGAATATTCGCACACCCCTAGTTATGTGTAAAAACGTCTGTGCGTACGCGGCTTTGGTGATTCGTTCATAGTGTGGGCGGCATGTATAATAATGAATGAAATGTGTATTCAATTCAGTGAGCGTTGTGTGTACTATGTGACTCGCAGACCTAGCAGCCGTGTACGTACTAATATATGTGTATGTAAATGTGTTATACCAGCCTTCCAGTGTCCTTGCGTAATCCATCAATGGGCCTGACTCACCACTTACTCGCAAAAGGCCATTCTGTAGTATCAACGGGCATCGTAAACGTTCTTTTTTTTAGTATTGTTGAATCCCTCCAGATGGCGCCAGCTACCGCCTACTTCATGGCTGTGGCGATCTCACAGCTCCCCTTACTCATGTATTGTTGAACATCTATCTAAGGAAACTATAAACTGCTGCGCTGGAATTGTTTTGCTGCGATCGAGTGTACATTTTGGAGGTACATCTCGGGGCCTATTGCCCCGTAAACGCGTGTATAACATCGCTACGCGGTGTGATTCTTCGATAAATAAAGACAGGAAGGCCTAGCCTACAGTCTCCGGGCGAGAACTTCTTTGCAGTATCCGTATCTTCCAGAGTGAACACCGTCTCGCTGGCCGAGCGAAACCTACGAGTTCCGTCGTTCCGTTTCGCGAGGTTTTCACCACCCGAGGTTTGCCTGCTTGATTTAATTGTTATATCACTCGATATGAAGCTCAGCTGGGACCGTTTTTTGTGATCACCAGTGCCCTATACTCTTTATCAGTTGGCAGTCGATGCACTCCCTAGGCCTAATCGCTTCGCTAATTTGGTGTCAGCCATCTTGATTTTGACGAGGGAGGAAGCGTTCCTCCATGCAAAAGGGAGGAACCGTTCCTCCATTTAAACACGAACATTGGGGCCCTCGCCGTTTCTCTCTTATTGGAGCGAGGGTCGCTCCATTTTTTTAAGTGTGTAGAAGCCCTTCTCAACCTCTAATTTGTGCTCATATATTGAAATGGGGTGGTAGGAACACGAGAAATAAAATAGGCACCTTCCCTAAAACTCGGTCCCTAGGGCGCTCAGTATACCACACTGCGAATGCTGGCCGCTGTTCGGGTTTCATTTGACGCCGATAGTACTGTTCTAAGGCGTCGGAGGTGTTCCTCAAAGTTACCAGCGAAGACGACGACGTCATATGGGTAGACAGACATGTCTACCACTTTAATCCAATCAGGACAATGTCCATAATGCGATTGTCAACGCTTACTTTGAGTTGAGGCATCAGACAGCACGAAATCCACTTCGTTCCGTGAGGCGGCCTTCTTGTCCTACGCTAGCTTTATTTCCAGTTACAGAAGATGGGATCCTACAGAATTTAGCTTGTAGCCGCACTTTGTGTAACGTTCGATTTTGTTGCTATCGCGTTCATTGCTTAACCCTTGCCGCGAGACTCACAAAGCCGGAGATGCACTACATGTAAAAGGACAAGGCCAACGCCCACCGATTGGGAAAATTCAGTGATCAACGTGAATCTTATCAACATTTTTATGTTTTTTACCGGAAAAAGGTGCGCATATTTCATTGCGATAATGGTACATTTTCTGGACTTTTAACTACCCGTACGACGAAAAAATTTCAGTCTCCCTGTTGAGTTCCGCATCAATAAATCTGGTTAGCGTGGCACAGCCTGATTCCACAAGAATATAAACAATTAAAGTAATTTCGCCCTATGGCAAGTTTGTAGCCATAGGATGAATTTATTTTATTTTGTATTATCACTCAATACTTAATTTTCCCTTTTCAAACAAGGGGCGGTGTTGTGGTGTCATCGGATTACGGTTTCGGTTTCGTAATCCTTAAGTTCTCCCCATGTTGGCGCTGTGCATATGTATGTATGGGTGCCATATTCGCAATAAAGGGAGAGTGTCGCTCGGGTCTCTGCTGTTGGGTCTTTCTGACCCGTAAGGCCGGCCGCTCTGGCGCACCGTTGCTTTGTTCTGGCGGTGTCGCGTCACTGATGACCGTGCAGGTGTAACAGTGAGTAAAGACCCCTGTACTAGTCTTGTGCGGTCTGTAAAGGAATGCGCCGAATGCGATAGCGAGGGTTTGAGAACAACACATCTGCATCAACATTTTAGAATAGGAACATCCCAGCAATTGTCTCTTGCCGACAATTAATGAACCTGGCCGTGAGTATGCTCCGAAGTGCAGTCATCATCACTGCAACAGTCGTT
>JALIZH010024650.1:0-24657 GCA_030522465.1 Rhipicephalus appendiculatus | reverse complement strand
CATTTTACAAACAAGAAGCACAGTAAACCATAAATATAAATCCAATCAAAAAGGCAACATTGAGAACAATCATAAGAGTCAGCACAAACTGCCATGCACTAAAACTCCTTGTTTCGGTATATCACATTCAGCTAAGCACATGACCTCATGTCCACTGGGCTAGCTTCTGCGCAGTCTGTTGATGAGGCCTAAAACTGTGGACACTGATTAACACAGCATTTTGGTAACTACCACAGAGCTTTCAACAGCATTTACTAGACAGATCTGAGGTGCTGCGATCGTTCAGCCACCATGGGAATAATGGGTAGTAAGTGAATGCGTGTGACTTCGAATGAACTTGTGGGTTCGTTTATCGTTATGTAATGGCTTCTAATTTCAATGAAAGAATCGCTCATAATGAACCTCTTGAGTGGATTTGAATTAGTGAGCAGTGGGACTGTTGCACTTTTACAGGACTTCGTGTTGCGAAAAAACCGGCTGCAAGCCACACCGAGCCGAGAAAACTAAGCTTAGGCGTAACCGTGCACAACCCAACATCCCCATGATGGCTGAAGCCCCATACATTGCAGCTCCCATAGACACCAGCACCTTATTTCCCATTAGTGTAATATTACCAAATGCTATGCTAATTACCATACATGATGACATAGCCTAACAAAAAAAATACAAGCATAGACCAGCACGGTTTCATTCCGGCATGCCTATTACATAGAAAATTTCAGTCAAGTCAACACCTTAGGTAGTTTGTTTAACGTGAAGTTTCAGCTTTATAGAAGATTTTGGCACCATATCTCGGATGACCACTTTCAGGGAGACTTTTCCTTTCCCGAGACTTCACAGAACCAGTGCCAAAGGCATTCAGTCATCTGTGGCCTACAACAGTTAGGCCCAGCACCAACTGTCATACTCTTACGTGTAGACAATGATGCATTAGGCGCTCAATTCATGAAATCACGAAACATTTTAGTGTCGTCGAAAGTGATTGCCTGGGCATGTGGCGCCTTGAAGGAAGTGAAGCAGTTATGCTGACGCCACTGAAACATATGCTAGTTTTCTCTTTTCCAACTGCCCCGTGGTGCTGTACAATGTATATTGCATATTTGTGACAGATGAAATGACCGCGTATCAAGATGGGATTTTCAACATTTCAATAAAGGAGTATGTGGAGGGTGACTAGTTCATAAGACATGATAAATAACATAAAACTACACCTAGGAACAGGACACAGGAAAGAAATGGACAGGACAGCATGCTCAGTATATGTAGGGCAGACGGGACGCTGCATTAATAAATGTCTTGATGAACATAGTAACTCCTTCAGTTGCCATGGCGTGATGCACTTGCCTAGACATTGCTGGCCAAGCGAAATGGAAGAAAAGTGAAAATGCTTGCCGCTCTTCAGGCACACCAAGATTATTGACGCACGAAATACAAAAAGGCACGTGAAATCATCGAGGCCTTGCATATGTAGTTTGCAGATGCATAAAAACTATACATCAGCAATGCAGTTGCTGATGTATAGTTTTTAAAGGCGATAGTCTTTCTTGGGATACTTCAACGCAGAAATTTTGGTCTGGCTGTCTATCTGTTTGACGTCCCCTGATTCAGCTACTCCGCCAAAGTTTAACCACTTTCTGAACGCCCAGCCATCTTGAACTGGTGTCTGCGTTCATACTTGCGAACATTTTCGATTAAAAAGCAAATACGACGCGAATCTGAGGCGCGACATTATTATGCAAGTATCAGGACGTGCGTTTCTTTATTAGAAAATACATAGATACGTGATTCTAAAGACCCTAGTGTTTTTTAGGCTGCGCTGAAAATGCGACGCTGTGCACGAGCTGCGACGCTCTGCACGAAAAAAGCCATGTGCCGACGAGAAGGTGCTGCCGCTGGCAGTGGCCCTTGGTTCAGCACAAGCTCATGTTTTTTGATGGCATCCATATCTCGCGCAGCGCCTCTATTTTATCAATGCCAGCCAGGTGCGGCCGATTCAACATGGAGTAGGCGCTGTCTGAGGCAAGGCAAAACATAGTAGTATGGCCGGCACACGACTATCGTCTTTCGACGACATTTCCAGTGAAGCACGCAGATACACAGCCAATTTTTTACATGTTCCTATTTTGTTTCTGCTTACCTGTTTCCAAATGTTCCAATTTCTGCTTATGGCATATTTCTGTACATGTGCGCCCACTCCTGCCATAGCCCTAACAGGCTGCAGTACGCATAAAAAGAAAAAAGATATGCGCACGATAAGTGTGTTGGTAAGGCATATTTACACCAGTACAAGAAAGAACTTGACTGTCTTGGTTGTTAAATTGTAATCTGAGCGTGTTCAGCTATGAATGACTATCGCGCATGCGCGTTGCTGTTGAGAAAAAGAGGTGTCACTGCAATAAATAACTCAGTCTGCACACATGCCGTCCATTTCTTTCCTGTGCCCTGTTTATAGGCATAGTTTTATGCTATCTGCCATTTCAATAAAGTTGTAAAATTAGTTGCGTTGGTGAGCAATAATATACAAGAGAATTCTTTATGAGAGTTCCATGGAATGTTCCAGCACATCTAATTTACTGTTCTGATAACCCACCATAAATTCGAACATGCAAGCTCTGGTGTCACCATTACGAAAAAATATGGCAGAGGAAAGGCGAGTGTTGTTTTGGCTTAAAAAGATGTCACACATTATTAAGAAAACGCAGAACAACCTTTGTAAAGACAACAGTCATCAATACATTCAGCAGTTGTCAAGTTCCAAGCAGACTACTACATTCATGCAAAACAAATTTGTCAATGAACTAGAGGATGATGAAGTTCACAAGCTGCTATGTTCCATTTTACACTGAGCAGGATATGCTGTGCCAGCTACACAAGTAGCAGTTTCATCACATGCACTTAGCACGGCAGTTGTTTTTTGATCCGCAAAGTTTTCTACAGAACAACTTCAACTATAACTTGCAAATGTGGTCATGTCATATAGTCACATGGTTCTGTCATTGATATTTTCAAGTAATTGGGCCACCATCACACCGACGTAACAATATTTCGTGTTATTCATGGATCATCATGCTTCTAGTGCGTGACATTAACCTTTAGCTGCAAAGAGTGACCTGCAGCCCCCCATTTCCAATAATGTGCTGCTCTGCTCGTTAAATGGCCAAATAGGTCGAGATCTGCACCATCTTCCTGAAACAGCTACGCCACAGTTTGGCAAAAAGCTATTGAGAAACTGGACCAGGGGACTTGTATTTGTGTCCTGTAGTAAAAACATTCAGCCCAGTCAAATTCCTTGAGCGGCTATTTCTCACCACAAGCCACCATCTTGCCATGAACTTCTCTTGTTTGGTATTAGGCCAGTGTTTTGTGAGATCAAAGTATGTCACTAAATGTTACAATGAATCAGATTTTTCGTTTCTATGTGAACCTCTTTTTACCACAGCTGCGACCAAGTGCGAGATATATCTATTGTAGCATTTCCTACTCTGAATGACATGGAGGGATAGCAACACGCCTGAAACCTGCCTGCGACCAGAAGTTACAATCCTATTTTCAGGCAACAAACGAAAGACGGCAAGTTCGCATGTTGGCAAGATGCAAAAGGGATAAACACTTGATCCACCCAGGAAATGAAATTTGCGAGCACTTCAAGAGTGAGGCATCCCACACATAACAACCACAATCTTCCTCATGATGAGATGAGCACCATGCCTTTCAGAAGTGAACACCTGAAACCATGGAAGAGCAGGGCAATTTTAGTATGCCGAAGACATTAAAACTTTTTAAAGCTTAGACACAGCTGAAGAAATCAAGACCAAGATTAACCCAACCCAGATCAATAGACTATTCCAAGAGGTAAAGACTGCCACGCTAAAAGACAACAAAGCTTTTATAAAAAAACAAGAACAGGATAGGTAACACCAGAGTGAAAACATTGTCACTAATCACACAACTTAAGATATGTGGGTTACAAGAAAAATTGCTGCCAAAGCCCTGTCATTAAGATGGAAGTTCATTACAGTGTATCTGAAGAAACAAATTTATACAGTTTACGCAACTGTGTTAATTTTCCTACAGAGGAATGTGTGGGAACTCACTCCATATGCTTAAACCGAGCAAGACATAAGAGATGGCTTGCACAGCTACATTTCGGATCGTATGACCAAAATATGTAAAGTTATGCCCTGGGTTATGATGCCTGCAATACACCACATCATGGACTTTGACATTAGTTTCTGCTAATCTGAGGAAGGCATTATATAGGGCGGTTTAATGGCCACACACCTTCTGTTACCGGGGGCGACTTGACTACTGTGAACATTATGCTCTCCCCAATAGTGACAATTCTCCCCCACTGCTCGACCATCTTTAGAATAAAACAAGTGCTGGAATTTATAGGTATAACAGAAAAAAATGAAAAAAAAAAACTAACAAGACACAGGGCAGAGTCGGCACTTTGTCCTGTGTCGCCTTGGTTTCCTTGTTAGATTTGTGTTGTCATTCCTGTTAACTATGCATCACCAACTAGCCTGCCATCAAATTTTGCTGAAGTGCTGCAACGGTTTCCAGAAGCTTATCTAGCATCCTGGACTGGATTCAAGTACTTGTATCACCTGTATGGCATATATCCTGCACTGACCACAATTCGATGCAGTGCAGGCACTTCATTTAACAGGACTGGCACAAATTACAATGTATAAACATAGTAAAAGCCAATGCAAGGAAAAGTCTCGGCACGCAGCTGTGGAGCAGCCACACCAGGCTTGTTCACGATATCACCGGCTGTCTGCAATGCAATAACAACAAAAAAAGGCAAAAGTACTTTCGGTTGTATAGAACCAGTTACAGCAGTATGACTGGGCACAAGACAAAGTTTTGAAATGGCAGGTCACTAGAGTACCCGTATAGAGTTGCGAATGAGACAACTGCGACGCAGTAAAGAGACGTACATGTAAATTATATTCACAAACGACATTGTAAAAGAATGCTTTCATGCGTTGTGTCCACTTGTCACCATCTTTTGCAGCAGCACAGGAGCATGACTATCTAATTTCTGCATTAGATTGTACATTTCTTTAGAGACAAATGTGCATTAGATGAAGTGCAAGTCAATTTGAATTTCTTTGTTTATCAATTGTAGTTTTACAAGGTGGCTGTGCTGTTTCAAAAAGTCAGAGATAAACGAGAATTATGAAAAACATACACAGGAAAATTTGCAAGTGTACAAATGCTTATTTTATGGCCACCTTTTCAGTCAGCAGTGTTGATGAGGACTTTAAAAAAAAAATCTAAGTTTAAAGCAGCCCTGCAGCACTTTTTGAACGTGGTTCGAAAATACTGCGAATTTGTAATCGAGGCTTGTGTGAACATGTGAGCCAAACATTATAGCGCAAACCCACCGCAGTGGTCTAGTGCTAATGGTGCTCGAGTGCTGACACGAAGGCCACGGGATAGAATCCTGGCTGCTGCGGTCGCATTTCAATGGCGGTGAAATGCTAGAGGCCCGTGTGCATAGATTTATGTGCACGCCAATGAACCCCAAGTGGTCGAAATTTCGAGCCCTCCACTCCTGTGTCTCTCATAATCATATCGTGGCTTCGGGATGTAAAACCCCAATTATTTAAGCATTATAGCGCTGCATGCGGCATGGAATTTGCAATTAAATTTGAAAGCTAGCTCTGAATAACCCGCTCTTCTCTATACAAATGATGCCATATCCCTTTCCAACCCGAATTTTTTGCTAGGGTAGAACAAAATTTTTTTAATGTTCTTTTCTGGCTAAGAGGCCATTAAAATGCTTGCAAAAAAATAAAGGAGACTGTAAGTAGAATGGGTTTTTCAGGAGAACCACGTCCAGTATACTGGACACTAGGATTAACTTGTTGCACATATGGGTAGACACATTCTGCTATCTTCCTTGAAAAAGAGTGTTGCTTTTGGCCCTCTCAGAAGGTCAATCGTCTCATAAAACACAAAAGCGGTTCATTTTGACCCAAGAAAAAGTTTCTCATAGTTAGCTGTCACACACAGCGCTCAGCACCACGAACTGGAAAATACCTAGGAGGGAGCGCGCCTAGCATCCAGAAGTCAACCTCATCAGACGACGCTCCCTCTGCATGCTCTATGCTCTTGTTAGATTCCCAACATGCCCCAGTTTCATTTCCTATGGCTGGGCTTCAAGATTGTCATGTGACACTGCCTCTTTTTTTCTTCTTTCCCCTCCATGTTTAGCACGATGTGCGCCAATTGCATTCTGGTGTCCAGTATACTGGACATAAATACATTCTCGCATTGCCAGAAAACTTCTGATTACAAACGCTACCTTTTTGCAACAATGTATCAAGAAAACATAGGACAGCACGCACGATTTCAATTATTTGAATTGCGCGAAGAGAGCTCCTAAAATAAATTTGTACACTTGACCACATCGAGCGCGCGTTTCCGCGTGCATGATGCCACTACTCTGAGGTGCCCGCATCAGAAAATGGGGCTGAAGGAGTAACTACATTTAAAAACATGTTGCTGGACTCTTACAGAAGCTGCCAAAGTGCTGTTAGTACAGATTGTAGCTCTGCTTACTTTTCTGCACCGCTTTTTTCGTTATGTCCAGTATACTGGTCGCTGGGTCGGAAAGGGATCTGGACGGATAAACTTTATTGTGGTTCTTCGAAACATGCTCTAGCAGGTTGCGGGCTGCTCCCACGTCGGAACAGAAAGAATGACGCCATATACCTGAAATCAACTGCGTGACATACCCAAAAAGCACGTGGACATGGCCATTGGCTGATTCTGACATTCAACTGCATAGTTCCTAAGCCCACGTGCTCTTGATCACAGTGAGAGTGAGCCGTGCATTTAAAGAAAACAAGAAAGTGCGGAAGGTCCTGACGTGCTCCAATGTACGAACATAGCTCCTTGCCCCCCTTGTCATCCCCCTTATGCCCCCCAGTGTAGCTTTCCTGGGGCCATGGCCTACCTGGTCTGCAACACGAGCCGCTCTGAGAGCGTCGTTGCGGTTTCTGCAAGCAACCAGGCTGAACAACAAACTGAGACTGTTCCCGGACAATGTTGCCGTGTAGTACTCGGACAAGGTGCTCCAATTCAGTGTTCTTTTTTCCTACTGTCGCAAGCTCTTCTTCTCTTTCATTCTTTTACACCCCCTTTCCCCTTCCCGAATACAGGGTAGCTGTTAAAAATGCGAGAGACTGACGCAGACTGAGGGCCCATTCGAACCTCATCGTTGTCTTCTTTTCTCTACGAGCCGCCATCCCTTTATTAAACCACTTCTTTTTCTACAGTAGCAAACCAGAGTCTTCCTCTGGTTAACCTCCCCGTCTTTCCTTTATCTTTCTCTAGCTTCAGTGCTTGCTGAAAACTACACAAAACGAAAGTAGAGAGAAAGCATTAGGGCATGCAACAAATTTCTGTAACTCTACTAGTACTTGACGGGTTCTAAAAACTTTTTTTGGCAATAAACTGCACTAGTGAGGTCATTCGATGACTACTTGGAAAAGTGTTTAAGGCCGCTTTAATGCATTTTGCTAAGGACACAAATATCCGTAGGGTGAAAAATGTGCATTTCATTTATAGTACTTGAACAACACTGTTCAATTAAATGACAAGCAACATGTAGTTTGATCCAAGAGATGAGCACAACGAAAATTGCTGCAACAAAGGAAAGTGATAAATCTTCATACTCTATTACCCTCAGCCTGCGAGTCAAGGTAATTTACAAGGCAGTAATAACTCCATGGTGCCTGTCAGGCTCGACTTACTTCATACAACACAATGACAGCTGCATAACTGTCCCATTAACCTATTAACAGTGGCTGTTTAAATAACTTTATGAACTGTAACCACAGCAAGCAGATTTTGATAACTCACTATAATAAGGGTTGTCCAGTAATTCCCACAATTTGGCTTCAGATTATCACATTTTGCTTTGCTTTATCGTTTTGTGATGTTATACATGATCTCGTTCTTTCCTGATTAAGACTGTACGAGTTAAGCATACCAAACGGAGCCTGTGTTTGGTGGAAGTGGCAGCCCGCATGGTGCAGTAACACTCTGAATCACACTTGTCTAGAGTGGTCAAGCGCGCTCCTGTTGACGGCGCCTTCCACAGCTGCTAGATGGCGTTAGCTACAAGCCCGCATTTAGGCCTGAATTGTAGCACAAGGACCTAGCATGTGGTACAACTATGTTTGGCATCATTACGGCACCGATCTCTGCATATTTTTGCAAAAAAATATGCAGACAACCAGCCGCTCTAGACAAGTATGATTCAGACTGTAACAATGCTGCTTTCCAGAATTTTTCACTCTATAAGGCAGCGTCGTATGCTTTCAGAGACTTCTTGTGTAGTTATTTCCCCTGTTGGGTAGGTCGTCAGTTCAAGGTGCCCATGCACTGCACCACTACCGACACACTTTTCGAATGTTGATGGGGTGCAGTCAACAAACACCCCTATGTAGTCAGTGAAATTGTACAACAAGCAAAATGCGCCTACCCACCAAGTCAATGAAAAAAGCTCACGCTGGAGTACATTGTTCAATCCCAGCCAACACAATCTTAATGTGGATTACGCCGTGGCAGACTGTGACCCCAAGGGCTCAGCGGCCCAGCAACTACATCAAGAATTGCGAATGATAAATGGGAACGCTGATCCTTTTGTCTTAGTCATAGAGCGTTAGAGCTAGGGAATAAGAAAGGGACTAGATTAGCAAAAAAAAAAAGAATGAAGGGTACACACTCATGAGAGAAGCATGTGCGGGCTACAAACCGTTTTGCTCTTTACATCAGATCATGTGCTTTCTTTGGGACTCACAAATCGGTGCCAGAAGACAGGTGTGTCACGCACACTATTAAGTTCTCTTTAAAACATTATACCCAAAGAAATGAAGTTGCTTTGTACTGCATGCAAGTATGAAACTACCACGGTAAATGCAGTCGGTTCTTGTGAAGGAGGGGACGCGCATTGCTGCAGTGTCTCACGAGCTTTCACACGCAACACAGTATCGACTTCGCGGAAGCTGTAACTTGGTTGTTCTCCTTGCGTGGCAAGTCCACCCACATTTTTAGGGGCGAAGCACCTTAAGGGTGAGGCTTGTCCGCCCACGGTGTCCGTTGTCACGGCACAGCACTGTGTAAAATGTTAACAAAAGGTTAAGAAGAACAAAATAAAAGGCTGTTCAGCCGAACAAAATAAAATGCCACAACACCGTAAAAACACCGTCATTTAAGCGCCCATCAGTCAAAGCATATTACAGAACAAATGGTTAACAAGAGCAAAATAAAAGGCCACAACACCGTAAAGGCACTGACATTTAAGTGCCCATCAATCAAAGAATATGACAGCACAATGCACGCTGCAGTGAAAATAGACGAGAGGGCGCTGCGCTGAAAATGCCTATATAAGCGCGTTCCAGAGCGCACATTTTCTTTCTGCCATGGATGGAAATGAACGTGAACGCGCTCTCGCCCGCGAAAGGCAACGCCGACGCAGACAACAAGCTACCCCGGAGATGAAGACGCAGCAAGCGGCGGCTCAACGGCAACGCCGACAACAAGCTACTCCGGCGGTTAGAACGCGGGAAGCAGCGACACAACAGCAAAAACGCCAAGTGGACCCGTAGTTGGGAGCTCGGGAAGCAGCGGCAAAGGGGCAACGCTTTATGTCACTCAATTTACATTACATGGGGCAACGTACGGTTACTCACCCATACGATACCCAGAGCTTCGCCCTCTCGTCATGATTCACTTCGTGGAGATGCGTGGATTTTTTCTCGAGCCGTTTACCGCCTCGCGAACTCGCCTGTCGGAGGCATCCTTGCACAACAACACGCTCACCAACACACTGACGTCGGTGCACAGCACTAACACGAAAGATGAGGCAAAGTGAACATGTTAAACAGACCGCACGGAGCGCTGTGCTTTGCGCCGTGAACACTTCATGCGCTGCAGTTCATAAGCATTTACGGCAATCACAACACACCGTTAACACACACACGTTGTGAACGCGAGATCGCAAAGCAGGGTGATCGAGAAACTAACTGTAAACAAACGGCGCGGTTGCACCACAGAGTGCTGCGTCTAGCCGAAGGGCAGAAGAGTAAGTGGGCTCCGCAAAGCGCAAGAAAATTACCATCCGAAGTCATTTATCATCGTATGACACGCGCGCCGAAAAAACTGATGTTTCTTTACGGCCTCACGGCCTTCACCTGGTAAAGCCACAACGGGCGCCGCCATCAACAAAGCCAGTGATGCCACCGAAATATCCCTAGAACAACTCCTCTTTGCCAGAAAAGTCCTTAAAGGGGCACTCCAATTTCCGCCCGCGATGTTTTAACTTTATTGCGTGATTAAAATACTACATCATTTGGTATCGGTGCTTTGAACTATGCTAAAATTATCCCCATCCATCAGTCTACGTGTTGGTCTACGCAACGCCTTGGTCTACGCTAGCCACAAATAAAAAATAAGTGTTGGAGGGCTCTTTTCTGGCAAAAGGAAGTTGTTCTAGGGATATTTCGGCGGCTGATGTTAGCTGTGTTGATGGCGGCGCCCGTTGTGGCTAAACATTCTACACGTGGCTAAACAAACCAGCTGAAGGCCGTAAAGAAACTTAGCAGTTTTTTCGGCTTGCGTGTCATGGGACGATATGACTTCAGATGTGGAATTTTCTTGCGCTTTGCGGAGCCCACTTACTCTACTGCCCTTCGGCTAAACGCTGCACTTTGTGGTTGCAACCGCGCCGTTTGTTTGCGATTAGTTTCTCGATCACCCTGCTGTGCGCTCTCGCGTTCACAGCGTGTGTGTGTTAACGGTGTGTTGTGATTGCCGTAAAGGCCTATGAACTGCAGTGAATGAAGTGTTTCCGACGCAGAGCACAGCACAGCATGCGGTCTGTTTAACATGTTCATTTTGCCTCATCTTTCGTGTTCGTGCTGTGCACCGGCGTTACTGGTGTGTTGGTGCAGTGAGCGTGTCGTGCAAGGATGCCTCCGACAGGCGAGTTCGCGAGGCGATAAACGGCTCGGGGAAAAAAGTGGGTGACCTACGACGTAAGGAGAACAACCAAGTTACGGCTTCCGCGAGGTCGATCCTGCGCTGCGTGTGAACGCTCGCGAGACACTGCAGCGATACTCGTCCCTTCCTCCACAAGGACCGACTGCGTTTACCGTGGTAGTTTCAGACTTACATGCAGTACAAAGCGACTTCGTTTCTTTGGGTTTAAAGTTGCTAAAGAGAACTGACTAGTGCGTGACGCACCTGTCTTCTGGCACCGATTTGCGAGTCCCAAAGAAAGCGCATGATCTGATGTAAATAACGAAACGGTTTTGTAGCCCGCACCTGCTTCTCTCATGAGTGTGTACCCTTCATTCCTTAATTTTTTTTTATTGCGATAGCAATTATATGAACAGACTGGACGGGTTCTTGCCGTCGCCGTCATGTCCCGTATAAAGTCCAAATTGATAAGATCCCCCAGCGCATCGGTGGCTGAAGCGGAGATCAAACGAGCCGGCCCAACTCCATCGCTCCGAGGCGCATGCGATAAGATCCCCCCAGGCAGTTAAACCGGTCGTCGAATTGCTCAAGCAGAGAGAAAACGCCCGGCACGTCTTTAACGAGCCCGAAAAGACGCGAGGAGGGGGGGGGTCCTTTGACCAGTAACTGGGACCTTTGATTTTACGAGCACGGTCGTCGTTGCTGGCGCGCGTGTTATCTTGCTATCTCAACATCCAGATCAGCAGGGGGGGGCTCCTATATCCTTCCACATGCTGCGCTCTCAAGGCAAAGAGACGGTGCGAAAAATGTGCCTGGAGCGGCCATATTCTCTTACACCAGCATTTTGTAGAGTTGTGTGAGATCAGATCCAAAAGAGTTAGCTGCCAGGCCTCATTTCATATAGCATTACAATTTGTTGCCATCACATTCATTGCTTCACCCTTGCAGTGAAACTGTGACTTTTTTTTTACTATACTAGTCACTTTCTTATTCCCTAGCACTAACGCTGTATGACAAATACAAAAAGGATGAGCGTTCCCGTTTATCATTCGCAATTATTGATGTAGTTGCTGGGCAGCCGAGCCCTTGGGGTCACAGTCTGCCACAGCGTAATCCCCACATTAAGGATTGTGTTGGCTGGGATTGAACAATGTACTCCAGCGTAAGCTTATTTCATTGACTTGGTGGGTGGGCGCATTTTGCTTGTTGTACAATTTCACTGACTACATAAGTCCATTTTTGGGCAAGTTGGTGGTTATGTGACACCAGCGTAAAACAAGGAACAACGGACCTTGTCCGTAGTTCCTTGTTTTGCGCTGGTGTCACATAACATACATGGGGGTGTTTGTTGACTGCACCCCATCAACATTCGAAAAGTGTGTCGGTAGTGGTGCAATGCATGGGCACCTGAACTGATAACCTACCCAACAGGGGAAATAACTACACAAGAAGTCTCTGAAAGCATACGACGCTGCCTTATAGAGTGAAAGATTCTGAAAGCAGCATTGGTTACAGTCTGAATCACACTTCTCTGGAGCGGCCGGTTGTCTGCATATTTTTTTGCAAAAATATGCAGAGACTGGCACTGTAATGATGCCAAACATAGTCGTACCACATGCTAGGTCCTTGTGCTACAATTCAAGCATAAATGCGGGCTTGTAGCTAACGCGATGTAGCAGCTGTGGATGACGCCGTCAACAGAAGTGCGCTTGACCACTCTAGACAAGTGGGATTCAGAGTGCTACTGCACCGCGCAAGCTGCCACTCCACCAACATGGGCTCCGTTTGGTATGCTTAACTCGTACAGTCTTAATCAGGAAAGAACTGGGTCATATATAACAACACAAAAGAAAGCAAAAGTGAAAATCCGAGGCCAAATTGTGGGACTACTGGACAACCCTTAGTATAGTGAGTTATCAAAATCTGCTTGCTGTGGTTACAGTTCATAAAGTTGTTAAACAGCCACTGTTTTAGGTAATGGGACAGTTATGCAGCTGTCATTGTGTTGTACGAAGTAAGTCGAGCTGACAGGCACCATGGAGTTATTACTGCCTTGCAAAATACCTTGACTAGGAGGCTGAGGGTAATGCAGTATGCACATGTATCACTTTCCTTTGTTTCAGCAATTTTCGTTGTGCTCTTCTCTTGAATCAAACTACATGTTGCTTGTCATTTAATTGAACAGCGTTGTTGAGGTACTATAAATTAAATGTACATTTCCACCCTACGGACATTTGTTTCCTTAGCAAAATGCATTAAAGGGGTGCTGACACAAAATTTCGCGGCTGAGATAGCCTGCAGGATCGATTCCCGTGAACATGTGTATATCATCTGCAAAATATGAACAGCAAATGTAAAATACCTGGAAGGTATTTTACATGAATTTTGAAGTTTGAATTATGAAGGTATTAAGACCATCAAAAGTGACACCATGGTGACCCTCTTACTTCCCTCACGTCACCACGCTGCAGTCAATAAAACAAGTTATGATGACGTTATAGCTGCCATTTTTCTTTTGCTGCAATTGTTCTAATAGTCTGTACTTCTCGGCGACTGCTTGCAAGTCCATGGCCGTGGTGCACACGTTGAAAGTTTTGTGTTTGGCGACACTGCTGTCCCGTTTCCTGGACTTCTTAATGCAGACCGTGCTGAAGTGTGTCACAGTTCTGTGTTCTGATGGGGTCGAGCGCTGCACACGCTAGGTGGTGTTAGTTGCACCCGGTGGCTTGTCGTTTTTGGAACTCTCAAACCGAAGATGAGACTGGTCGATAATGAGGGGCGTGTAATTAATTGTCTGTCGTGCGCTGCAGCAAATGATGTGCCGTGTTATGACTGACAGGCCCCCAGCAACACACTGCAGTAAAAAAAACTGTACTGACACCAAAATTTTTGTGTCAGTACCCCTTTAAAAGCGCCTTCAACAAAGTAGTCATCGAATGACCTCACTATTGAAGCTTAATGCCACAAAAAATTTTTGGAACCCGTCGAGTACTAGTGGAGCTACAGAAATTTGTTGCGTGCTCTAATGATTTCTCTCTACTTTCGTTTTGTGTAGTTTTCAGCAAGCGCACTGAAGAGGGAGAAAGATGAAGAAAGGAAAGACGGAGATTAACCTGAGGAAGACTCCAGTTTACTGCCCTGTAGCTGGGAAGGGGGAAAAAGGGGGGGGTAAAAGAATGAAAGAGAAGAAGAGTTTGTGACAGTAGGCAAAAAGAAAAAAAAGTTAGTGAACGAAGCACTGTTCCAGTACTATGCAGCAACATTGTCCGCAAACAGTCGCAGTTTTTCAGTCTGGCTGCTTGCAGAAACCACAAAAAACGCCCTCAGAGCAGCTCGTGTTCCAGACCGGGTAGGCCATGGCCCCAGGAAAGCTACACTGGGGGCATAAGGGGATGACAAGGGGGCAAGGAGCTATGCTTGTAACATTGGATCACGTCAGGACCGTGAGCATTTTCTTGTTTTCTTTAAATGCACAGCTCACTCTCAGTGTTTTCAAGAGCACGTGGGCTGAGGAACTTTGCAGCTGTCAATGTCAGAATCAGCCAATGGCCGTGCCCATGGGCTTTTTGAGTATGTCAGGCAGTTGATTTCCAGGTATATGGCATCATTCTTTCTGTTCAGACTTGGGAGCAGCCCGCAACGTGCTAAAGCGGGTTCCGAAGGACAACGATAAAGTTAATCCATTCATATGGCATCATTTGTAGAGAGAAGAGCAGGTTATTCAGAGCTGACTTTCAAATTTAATTGCAAGTTCCATGCCGCATGCTGCGCTATAATGTTAACAACTGTTCGGGTTTTCCATCCCGAAACCACAATATGATTATGAGAGACACAGGAGGGGAGGGCTCCAGAAATTTCGACCACCTGGGTTCTTTGGCGTGCACCTAAATCTAAGCACACGGGCCTCTATCATTTCGCCACCATTTAAATGCGACCGCAAAAGCCAGGATTCGATCCCGCAACCTTCTAATCAGCAGTTGAGCACAATTACCACTAGACCACTGCAGTGGGTTTGCGCTGTAATGTTTGGCTCACGTGTTCACATGATCCTCGATTACCGATTGGCAGCATTTTCAGACCACATTCAAAAAGTGCTGCAGGGCTGCTTTAAGCTTAGATATTTTTTTAAAGTCCTCATCAACACTGCTGACTGAAAAGGTGGCCATAAAATAAGCATTTTTACGTTTGCAAATTTTTCGTGTATGTTTTTAATAATTCTCATTTATCTCTGACTTTTGAAATAGCACGGCCACCTTGTAAAGCTACAATTGATAAACAAAGAAATTCAAATTACTTGCACTTCATCTAATCCACATTTCTCTAAAGAAATGTACAATTTAATGCAGAAATAGGCAGTCATGCTCCTGTGTATGCTGCGAAAGATGGTAAGAAGTTGACACAACACATAAAAGCATTCTTTTACAGTGTCGTTTGGGAATATAATATACAAGTACATCTTTTTACTGCATCGCAGTTGTCTCATTCGCAACTCTATACGGGTACTCTAGTGACCTGCATTTCAAAACTTTGTCTTGTGCCCAGTCATACTGCTCTAACTGGCTCTACAACCAAAAGTACTTTTGATTTTTTTTGTTTGTTGCATTGCAGACAGCCGGCGATATCGTGAACAAGCCTGGTGTGGCTGCTCCACAGCTGCGTGCCAAGGCTTTTGTTCTGTGCATTGGCTTTGACTTTGTTTATACCTGTAATTTGTGCCAGTCCTGTTTAGTGCCCGCACTGCATGGAATTGTGGTCAGTGCAGGATATATGCCATACAGGTGATACAAGTATTGAATCAGTCCAGGATGCTAGATAAGCTTCTTTGGAAACCTTGCAGCACTTCAGTAAAATTTGCTGGCATGCTAGTTTGTGATGCATAGTTTACAGGAATGACAACACAAATCTAACAAGGAACCAAGGCAACACAGGACAAAGTGCTGACTCTGTCCTGTGTCTTCTTAGTCTTTTTTTTTGCGTCTTTTCTGTTATACCTATCAACTCCCAACACTTGTTATATTCTAAAGATGGTCGAGCAGTGTGGAGAATTGTCACTATTGGGGATAGCATAATGTTCACAGTAGTCAAGTCACCTTGGTAACAGAGGGTGTGTGTCCATTAAACCCCCTGTATAATGGCTCCCTCTGAGTAGCAGAAACTAATGTCAAAGTCCATGATGTGGTGTATTGCAGGCACCATAACCAAGTGCATAATTTACATATTTTGGTCATAGGATCTGAAATGTAGGTGTGCAAGCCATCTCAAATTTACTCTTGCTTGGGTTAAGCATACGGAGTGAGTTCCACACATTCCTCTGTAGGAAAATTAATTCAGTTGCGTAAACTGTATAAATTTGTTTCTTCAGATATACTGTAATGAACTTCCTTCTTAATGACAGGGCGTGGCTGCAATTTTTGTTATAAACCACATATCTTAAGTTGTGTGATTAGTGACAATGTTTTCACTCTGGTGTTACATGTCCTCTTCTTGTTTTTTTATAAAAGCTTTGTTGTCTTTGAGCGTGACAATCTTTACCTCTTGGAATAATCTATTGATCTGGCTTGGATTACTCTCGGTCTTTGTTTCTTCAGCTGTGTCTAAGCTTTAAAAATTTTAATTTCTTCAGCATACTGAAATTGCCCTGCTCTTCCATGGTTTCAGGTGGTCACTTCTGAAAGACTTGATGCTCATCTCATCATGAGGAAGATTGTAGTTGTTATGTGTGGGTGCCTCGCTCTTGAAGTGCTCGCAAATTTCATTTCCTGGGTGGATCCAAGTGTTTATCCCTTTTGCATCTTGCCAACTTGCGAACTTGCTTTCTGTTGTTGCCTGAAAATAGGAATTGTA
This sequence comes from Rhipicephalus appendiculatus, assembly GCA_030522465.1. NCBI lineage: Eukaryota > Metazoa > Arthropoda > Arachnida > Ixodida > Ixodidae > Rhipicephalus > Rhipicephalus appendiculatus. Next base: position 7,809 of record JALIZH010024650.1, on the reverse strand, counting down.
ACTTGTGGTCGCACGCTGGTTTCCAGGCGCGCTACTATCTCTCCATTTAATACAGAGCAGGAAATGCTACAATGCGACCAGTACTAAATGCGACCAGTGCGATATATCTTGCACTGGTCGCAGCTGTGGTAAAAAGAGGTTCTCATAGAAACGAAAAATCTGATTCATTGTAACACTTAATGACATACTTTCATCTCGCATAACACTGGCCTAATACCAAACAAGGCAAAGTTCATGGCAAGATGGTGGCTTGAGGTGAGAAATAGTCGCTCAAGGAATTTGGCTGGGCTGAATGTTTTTACTACAGGACACAAATACAAGTCCCCTGGTCCAGTTTCTCAAATGTTCTTGTCAAACTGTGGCGTAGCTGTTTCAGGAAGATGGTGCAGATCTCGACCTATTTGCCATTTAACGAGCAGAGCAGCACATTATTGGAAACGGGGGGCTGCAGGTCACCCCTTGCAGCTAAAGGTTAACGTCACACACTAGAAGCATGATGATCCATGAATAACACAAAATATTGTTCCGTCGGTGTGATGGTGGCCCAATTACGTGAAAATATCAATGACACAACCATGCGACTATATGACATGACCACATTTGCAAGTTGTAGTTTAAGTTATTCTGTACAAAACTTTGCGGATCAAAAAACAACTGCTGTGCTAAGTGCATGTGATGAAACTGATACTTGTGTAGCTTGCACAGCATTTCCTGGTCAGTGTAAAATGGAACATAGCAGCTTGTGGACTTCATCATCCTCTAGTTCATTGACAAATTTGTTTTGCATGAATGTACTAGTCTGCCTTGGAACTTGACAACTGCTGAATGTATTGCTGACTGTTGTCTTTACAAAGATTGTTCTGGGTTTTTTTAGTAATGTGTGACATCTTTTTAAGCCAGAACAACACTCTCATTACCTCTGCCATATTTTCTGTAACGTGACACCAGCACTTCAATGTTTGAATTTACGCTGGGCTATAAGAACAGTAAATTAGATGTTCTGGAACATTCCAATGGAACTTTCATAAAGAGTGCTCTTGTCTTTTATTGGTCACCAATGCAACTGATTTTACCACTTTACTGAAATGGGAAATGACATAAAACTATGCCTACAAACAGGGCGCAGGAAAGAAGTGGACAGGCCGAGTGCAGACTGAGTGATTTATTGGAATGACACCTCTTTTTGACAACAGCAAAGCGCGTGCGCAGTAGTCATTCATGGCTGAACACCCCCAAGATAACAATTTAACAACCAAAAAAGTCCAGCTCTTGTACTAGTGTAAATATGGGTTACTAACACAATTGTCAGGCTCATATCTTTTTTTTTATTTATACATATGGCAGACAGTTAGCGCTAGGACAGGAGTGGGTGTACAAGTGAAAAATATACAGAGATATGTGATAAGCAGAAATTGGAACATTTAGGAAGAGATAAGTAAAAACAAAATGGGAACATGTAAAAAAAAACTATACATCATTGTAAAGTCTCTATACATCTGCAAACTGTACATATGCAAGGCTTTGATAATTTCACATGCCTTTCTGTATTTCGCGCAGTCAATAATCTTGGTGTGCCTGAAGAGCTGCAAGCGTTGTCACTTTTGTTTCATTTCGCATGGCCAGCATTGTCTAGGTAAGTGCATTCGCGCCATGGCAACTCCTCGAAGGAGTTACTGTGCCTCATCAAGACGCTTATTAATGCAGTGTCCCGTCTGCCCTACATATACTGAGCATGCCAGTCCTGTCCATTTCTTTCCCGTGTCCTGTTTCCTAGGTTTAGTTTTATGTCATGTCTTACCAACTAGCCCCCCTTCGCATGCTCCTTTGTTGACATGTTGAAAATCCCAGCTTGATATGCGAACATTTCATCTGCCACAAATATGCAATATACATTGTACAGTACCACGGGACAGTTAGGAAAGAGAAACTAGTATATATTTCAGTGGCTTCTGCATGACTGCTTCACTTCCTTCAAGGGGCCACATGCCCAGGCAATCACTTTTGACGACACTAAAATTTTTCGTGATTTGATGAGTTGAGCACCTAATGCATCATTGTCTGCCAGCAAGAGTATGACAGTTGGTGCTGGACCTAACTGCTGTAGGCCACAGATGACTGAATGCCTTTGGCACTGGTTCTGCGAAGTCTTTGGAAAGGAAAGGTCTCCCTGAAAGTGGTCATCCGAGATATGGTGCCAAAATCTTCTATAAAACTGAAACTTCACGTGAAACAAACTACCTTAGGTGTCGATTGAAATTTTCAATATAATAGGCATGCCTGAATGAAACAGTGCTGGCCTGTGCTTGTATCTTTTTGTTAGACTATATCATCACGTATGGGAATCAGTGTAGCATTTGGTAATATTACAATAGAGGGAAATCAGGTGCTAGTGTCTATGGGAGCTGCAATGCATGGATGGTGCTTCAGCCAGCATGGGAATGTTGGGTAGTGGTCTGTTATGCCTAAGCTTAGTTTTCTCGCCTCGGTGTGGCTTGCAGCCGCTTTGTCGCAAGACGAAGTCCAGTAAAAATGCAACAGTCCCACTGCTCACCAATTCAAATCGCTCACGAATGGCTCATTATGAATGATTCTTTCATGAAATTAAAAGCCATAACATTACAATAAACGAACCCACAAGTTCATTCGAAGCGCAAGCATTCACGTACTACCCATCATTGCCACAGTGGCTGAACAATTGCTGCACCCCAGAGCCATCTAGTGAACACTATGGAAAGCTCAGTGGTAATTAGCCAAAATGCTTTGTTAATCAGTGTCCACAGTTTTAGGCCTCCTCAACAGACTGTACAGAAGCTAGCCCAGTGGACATGAGCTCATGTGCGTGGCTTAATGTGATCTACAAAAACAAGGAGCTTTTGTGAATGGCAGCTTGTGCTCCCTCTTACGATTGCTCTCATTGTTGCCTTTTTGAATGGATTTATATGCATGGTTTACTGTGCTTCTTGTACGTAAAGTTTGGCAACGGTGATGAAAAAGTATGTAGTAGGTTTGGAGCTACGCTTCATTAGGCTGTCTGGGAACACCCCACCCCGTCTTGGTTGCTTAGCTGCAAAGATGTTGCGCTGCTATGTACGAAGACGTGGGATTCAATTCTTACTTTGATAGTGTCGATATGCTAAAGTGCCTTTGTACCTAACTAAATATAGGGGGCTCAGGAAGGTGGTCAAAGTTTGTTGCCGTATTTAGTCAATTGTAGCGTGACCATGATTGTAATGCGAGGGGCGACTTTCCAGGAAAAAAAAATAAAATGAACCAAGAATAAAACATTTGTGTGCATTGTTGCACCTGTTAGACAACCTGAATTTTGGTATTCGATTGTAACGCGAGGGTGGACTTGAGGCAGCAAGAATTGGGAGAAAGCGTGCATTGCATTTGAGTAAATACAGTAAATGTACCCCACTATGGCATGCTTCATAATTCCTCTGCGGTATTGGACGGTAAAACCCCATAGTAAAAATAAGAACTAGGAGCCTTTCCTCTATCACGAAAACGAGACAAAATGAAGCTTGGTGTGTGCATGCCCAACCAACTACTCCTCTTTCTACCGCACTGTGCAATGCTTCCCTCCGCACTTTTTCCTTCCTCTGTGCTGAGAATGGGACCTTCATCCACGTGCCTTGCAGCGCAACACGTCTGTAGCTACAGGCAGCAACGATGGTTCATGTGTGAAACAATGAAAAGCAGCAATAAAATATGGCTGTGTGAAATCAACAAATGACCCCAATAAAAGGTCAGATTGCCACATTTGAAACTGGTGGCATACTGCTCTATTAGCCTCTGATTAGCTCTTTTTATTTTTTTCAAACCTTTAAGGATTGAGCATGGAGCCATCATTAGGGAGACAAGCCGGGTATTCATGGTGTTGATCTTCATTCTCTGCCGGTCTACCTTCCTACGGCCGATCTGGAGGAACTGGATGCACTGTCTTCGGTGCCTGTCATCAATGCTGTCGGTGCCAGGCTCTCGGACACAGGTAGGCAAGTTTGTCGATGGAAGGAATTCAGGCTTTTGTTTATTTATGTAGTTGTGTATATTTAATGAGAATTCTACACTCTTACAAGACACTGTCTGTTGGGAAGGGCAGATTTGATTACCGTATTCACTCGAATCTAGGCCGATGTTTTTTTTTCAAAAAAGGGATGTGCGAAGGTGGGGGGTCGGCTTAGATTCGACGACCATGGTTTGACCGCAGCCGCCACATACTGTCGGCCGCAAAAGTTTACGGTATCTGCAGCGCGTGTAGGAGCGACGTAAAACTGCAGCGCTGCGCGTCACATATCGTGACGGTTTTCGATGATATCGGCCTCAGCGATTAGCGACGGCGCGTTTAGATAACGCGCCCTTGCCGGATCTTATCGCAGAGGCCGCGGCCGATATCCTGAACACCCGCCGCATCACGGTAAGTGACGCAGCGATGCAGTTTTTCGTCGCTCCGCCACGCGCTGCAGATCCCGCAAACTTTTTGCGGCCGACAGTACGTAAAGGCCCGGCCACGCTAGCGGCATGACGGCTCGCCATGTGCCCATCTCGGGCTGCCGTGTGCAGGCGGTTCTGCATGCGCGTCCGAGGCATTTTCGCGACATCCTGCGGTAGCGTTGCACGGCGACGGTCGCTCAGCGGCGGAGTGGTGGTCCCCAAGGGGCTACACAGGCGAACCGCGTTGTCTGCTTCGTACTGTCCATTGTTCCGCAATCTCGCAGTCATATACGTTCATGCAGCGAGTGTTGTCGAGCCGGCAAGATTTCACGCCGGCAAAGGTGGATCGTGTCACGTGATACGTGATTGCGGCATAGCGGCGCCGGCGATAACTGTGCGCTTTGACTGCTTTGACACCCCCTCCTCTCCGCTTCTCGCGTGCGCGACAGGCGCGGACCTGCGCGGGCGCAGTCAACGGGCGCGGGGCGCAGAGTTCGCCGTTTTCTGAAGTTTAGTGCATTCGCATTGGTAGAGTTCTGGAAGTGTCGCGCCTTAACCACGTGCTCGCGAAACGCTTGCACCACATGTGCTTTTGAAGCGATGGCACCAATCAAGTGGCGCCACTGCAGCGTCGTTTTGCACGCGGAGAAAACTTCAAACCTGCAAGCGCAGCACGAGTTCGGCGTGCACGAATAGAATGTGCGCTACGGAGTGCGCGCTTATGCAATAAAAATGCTGGGTTTTCTGCCGATGAAACGGCATTTCTTTCATTCGGCCTGCATTCGAGGTAAACTTTTTTTTTTCCTGGCCTTGCGAATTTCGGGGTCGGCCTGCAATCGGGGGGCGGCCTAGATTCGAGTAAATACGGTATATGATGTGGACTCCGTAAGCTCATTCGTTTGTGGATGGTAGGGTGTCATGTGACACAAGCAAGATTCACACAAACGAAGAAGCTGCTCCACGGCATCCGCTGTGAATTGTCATCCACGGTCGCTGATGATCACGCGAGGTGGGCCATGTCGGAGGATAACGTGTTGCAGCAGGAACAATGAGACGTCGCTGGCAGTTGCGGAGGGAACGGCCGCCGTCTCCCAATAACCTGTCGGGTAGTCAACACAAACTACTATCCAACGGTTGCCCTTAGCCGTTTTGGGGAAAGGACCCAGAAAGTCAATGCCCACTTGTTGGAAAGGTGTACTTGGAGGCAGCATAGGCTGGAGGAGACCAGCTGGAGCAGTAGATGGATGTTTGTGGCACTGACACTGCATGCAGCTGGCCACATACATCTCAGCAGACTTTTGCATTCCAGGCCAATAAAAGCATTGCTTAGTCTAGTGAGGCATCCGTGCAGAAACTAAATGTCCCGATGTAGGGTCGTCGTGCATGGCACTCATAATGGCTGTGCGAAGGCTCTCCGGCACCATCAGAAGAAGACATAGGCCATTGCCAGAAAGGTTCTTCTTGTACAACAGTCCATCACTCATACAGAAATGGCATGCATTAGTAGAGGCGGATTTGGCGGTGAAAAGTGGTGCTAATTTTGCATCTTTTCGCTGCTCTTCTTTGAAACTCGAGGTCCGGAAAATGAGGTGATACAGAAGCTACAAGGTCGGCAAAGTCATTGGCGTCACAGTCCATAGTGATGAGTGGCATACGTGAGAGGCAGTCCGCATCGGCGTGTCGTCGGCAGCTCTTGTAAGAGACAGTGAAGCTATATTCTTGCAGCCTAAGTGCCCGGCGCACAAGACTGCCTCAAGGGGCGCGAAGGTTGACGAGCCAACACAACGAGTGGTGGTCAGTAACAACAGTGAATGACCGTCCATACAGATAAGAACGAAACCGCTGAATTGCAAATATTACTGCCAGGCATTCTTGTTCCGTGACAGTGTAATTCTGTTCGAGCTGGCTTAGTGAATGACTTGCGTATCCAGTGACATGTTCGTGGTCACTTTAATGCTGGACTAGAACGGCACCAATAGCTATGCCACTGTCTTCCTTGTGAAGTTCTGTCAGAGCTGAAGGACAGATTGTGCCGTAGGCAGAAAATTCACTGGACAAAAAGAAGAATCGCACTCTGGAGTCCATTCAAAGGGAATGTCCTTTCCTAGCAAGCATGTGAGAGGGTATGTGACGTCGGCGAACTTGGGAATAAAGTGGTGGAACTAGGAACAAAGCCCCAGGAAACTGCGGAGCTCCTTGACAGGGCACGGTGCACTGAACGCTTCAACTGCTGCTGTCTTCTGGGGATCAGGGCGCATGCCATCCTTATCGGCAAGACGCCCTCAAGCGAGGGTTTGGCAGTCTCCGAAGTGGCACTTCTTCGAGTTTAAAACTAGGCCAGCGTTTCGGGTGCAGTTCAGAACAATATCCAAACGCTAGTTGTGCTCACTGAATGTCCGGCCAAAGATGACGACGTCATCAAGGTAGAACATGCAGATGTTCCACTTCAAGCTATTCAGAATGGTGTCCATAAATCTCTCGAACGTCGCCGGAGCGTTGCACAGTCCAAATGGCATCACATTAAATTCAAATAGCCCATCAGGGGTTACAAAGACAGTCGTTTCCTTGTCCTCAGGATGCACTGGAATTTGCCAGTAGCCGGATTGTAAGTCTACTGAGAAAAAGTAAGAGGCCGAATGTAGGCAGTCGATTGCATCATCAATGCTTGGGAGTGGGTGTACGTCCTTTTTTATTATGGCATTTAATTGGCGAAAGTTGACACATAGTCCCCAAGATCCATCTTTCATTTTAACTTACAGCGAACGGTAGTCATGGAAAGTGGTATGCAAAACAGTGTTTTGAAGATGTGCACTTGCTAGTTATGATAATCAAGGAGGATTTAATAGAAACCTCGACTGGCACTCAGCTTGCTGAAAAAGATGGCATCTGCTGATTCTGTTTCATTATCCTCTTGTAAGCTGGAACTGCCCTCCTTTTATGCATTCATTGACGTGACGTGAGTTCATGTACATTCTCAGTCCCTCATCTTATTAATGGCATAAGTACCAAGGGACATTCTTCGCTATCTTCCAGCTCATGCTGTCAAGTGCCATTGCGAGTTGCCTGAAAATCTTGACAAAAATTTTAAAAATATATAGGTAAAAGGGATTGAATGGGTTAAGCTAATGGCTGTAAATGGTAGAATGGACATTAAGGTACATCATAAAAAATAAAATTGGAACCATATAATTAGGAGAAGTCAGTATAAACAGCAATTAGTGTAAATGCTTGAACAAACTGGTATAATATTGATGGTGGCAGTTCATGAGAAGAGTTGTAGTTTAAGGTAAGAGACTTGCATGTCTCATCAAACGAGAAAAGTGATTGTCGGCATCAACACTTTTTTTTTATGTCTTGAAATTTATTGAAATGAAG
>JALIZH010024649.1:0-28629 GCA_030522465.1 Rhipicephalus appendiculatus | reverse complement strand
TCGTCAGCTATGCCAGTGTAAACTGGCTGAACACAAACACGCGAAAGCAGCATGCAGATAAAAGGGAATGGCATGCACCTATTCAAAATATGCCTGAACCTCGGCATAGCGGGCTGGCAAGCACAAGAAGCAAACACATTCACGTGTAGCGATGGACAGAGACGAGACGTCGTCGTGAAGGCGGCCAACGTGGCCGTGCCGCTGTCTCGCCACTTTATTGAGCGAAGGCCAAACGGAGCGGCGGCAACTGCCGGCGTCCAGTTCCGCCAGGCGCGTGAAACCGTTCTAACTGTCTCGCGGCACGAGCTCAGCATGAGCTGCGCGAGAGGCGCGGCGCAGTGTTGGTAAACGATGATGATAATGAATGGCGACGGTGATGCGCTACAGATTACTCCCCCCCCCGCAGAAATGAACCCGTAATACAAAATTATGGGGGCGTATATACAAGTGTACATAGCGCGAAACAAAGTGTCCGTGGGCAGTCCAGGTCGTTAAGTGAAGGGACCATCGGGAGCCAATGGGTCTCTGGTGGGCGGCTCTGGGAGTTGCGCAGCGGGCGAGAGTCTTGGCGAAGGCGAGCTGTCGGAAGTAGCTGTTGGTGTTTCCTGCACGAGCGCGGCCATCGACTGACGCTTGCGCGCAGAGTGGCTCTGGACCGATTCCATAGCGTGACCGCCTGTGGGTCAATCCGACGTCGAAACTTTCCATACTGGCCCGAGCGATGGCGGCACGTGGGGGGAGGGAGTCGGTGCTGTTGCAGTTGTCAAGCTCGTCGTCGCAGTGTTCGGTCGATTGCTCTTGAGCGGCAGTTGCTCGTGAGAACGGATCTTGGGTTCGACAGGAAGCGCACTGGATACGGAAGAGGGACGGGAAGGTGCGTCAAATGCAGTCACCGAAAAATCTTGGGGGGCCAGATCAGGGGAGCATGTACGTGGCATGGCAGGCTGGTTGCCTGCCTGCGTGGTTAGTTGGGCACACGTGGTCTGCTGTACCTGTGGCGAGCCAGATGAGCGGTCCTCGAGAGTTTCCGTCATGGTTGCCACATCCCGCACGTTCGGCCGTGGCTGGTGAGGGGTGCGAACCTCTGCTGTGGTTGTTTTCGAGGTCGATGGTGGTCGTTGTTGGCAAGACGCGCAGAGCGTTGATGCCGATGGAAGGTTCGGTTGGTCGAAGGAAACTCGGTCGGTGACCATGTCTGTGGCAGACTCCAGGGCGTGCGGCGAGGTTGCCGTCGTGGAGTCTGATGTGTCAGAGGTGTCACGAGCCGTCGAGGTTGGGGAAGACGGGCGAGTGGTAGGCATGCGTGACGGACCCTCGTACCTTCGGAGACCCTCGGGAAGGTCCTCGGGAAGGTCGGTCAACGCAGGGGCGTCTTCTACCTGGTCGTCGTGGTCGGGCGCAGGAATGGGTGTTCCTGTGTCCGGACCCGAGGTAGAAGGAGTCGTAGCCGGGGAAGAAAAGTCGTAGTATAGGGAGAGCTGCGGGCTGGCTTGTAGAGCTCGAGTCGACGGAGGGGAAACCCGGAACTCGCGGCTCATCGGAAGCGGGCGGGGGCTGGGGGGGGGGGGGGGTCAGGGAAGAGAGAAGTGACTAAGGAACGCTAAAGTGCAGTGATATTACTTCAGTATGGTTCTCTACTTCTTTCTCACAGAGCGTGGCACCCTAGGTAGAGGCTTGCGCGTTAAATGAGCCCTGAAAATAAAGCAACGCTGACATGTATCCGGTTTACAGCGCGCAAAAAGAGCCGCCGTGCGACCGAGGAGTTTGTGAACGGAAGAAGCGGAAAGCCATTATCTTGCCTGCCGCAATTGTGCGCTGAACCACCGACGTGCCTGCTTACTCATGTTCCTGTATTTTCTTACTTCCTGGGGGTGTATTCTCAGAGCTGCTGGAACTGTTCCGTGCAAGGCTGCTGTCAGTGCGGCACATGCTTTTATATTGCCTCTCCCAGCTAGTTGTGTTGGGGTGACAGTTCGAGGCAAGTCTGATCTTTTTAAAGGCTCTTCAGGGATACTGTTGTTATTTTCATCCTTGACTCAACCGCCGGCTCCTTGTGCACTAAGAATAGTTTACGCTAGTAGAACTTAATGAACTAGGATATATTATTGTAATTTCCTCGCTCTGCTGATCGAGATAGTATTATGTATTTCTATTACGTACAAGTGCTGTTTTCGGAAACTCATTTCCAGTAACTTCTTCGATAAAAGTACCGCAGTTTGAGAGACATTCCTGGCGCGCTCATATATTCTTGGGGCATCAAAGTAACTAAGGAGTCGATAGTACAAGTGGGACGAATGATCGGGTGGATACCAATCGTAAAAAGGAATCTAACCAATGACGTCATTTTCCGGTACCCAATATTTGAGATAAGAAGGCCCTCATTCTCGTCATAGATGAGCAGTTTGCACAAAGAGCCGCTTGAGAGCAAAGCAGTTAAGTGGCAGTATCTAGAGAGGTGTTCGCACGTATCAAAAGCAATGAAACTGGCCGGTACCCGGCCTTCTCCCAATTTAAGGATCCTCAGTGGGCGGCTCCGGCGTTGGTCACTCCGGCACTTTTCGGAACTGAGAAATGGTGCCGCGCTGTCGCGCTTCTCGACTTTAGCGAAATGAATTGCCCGAGCCGAGAAAGCCGTGCTTTCTAGCTCCTGTGGACACCGCCTGTTCCCTGTTCCTGCACCTCCCTCGGGACAAGAGACCACATCTCACTACCTCTTTCTTAGAGGTTCACATCAGTGGATAATTTTATTTTATTATTCTTTGCTGTTGCGACGGTTATGTTTCCGCGGTCTTTGGAGTGGCAGGTGTGGGAAACTATCTAGATTGAGGGAATGCTTTGACCATTCAGCTCGTCAGAAAGCGAGAGACTTGAGCGCGAAATACACAACTTTTATTGCCAAATGCTGCGTAATAAAAGCCGGTGAATTGCGCATCGAAGCCCTGTGATCCGGCCTTTCTAAATGTGCCGTCCGCCTTTCCGAACTATTGCATTGTCCACAGGGACGATGTAATATATTTCTCACATCTCATTCGCAGGTGGGAGGATAGTTGTCAAGAGAATATATAACACCTCCATATCAATTACAACAAATTAACTAAGCAAACTAGCTTCAATGTTCTTCTCTGGAATTTTCTGCTAATATATAAGTACTTAGGCATGGATAACTTAGGCGTGAAGAAGTGAAATGAATGTGGAAAAAGAGAGCCTATTTCACTTAACGTGAAATTGAAGCATCAAACATCCCTCCACAGCGATAACAGTGACTTCTGTGTTGCACAGTACTGCCGCCGCCTCTTGAGAAGCCTTGCTTCGTTCCCGGGTTCATGTCTGCGTTCTTATGGCTCAACAGGACTAACTCATCAGCTGTGTTGTTACAACTTCCAAACAAAATAGTAAAAAAGAACAATGATCAGTTTGATGATAGCAGAAGGAAGCAATCCAATTAACCACTATGGAGAAAGAAAAACTTGAAGGATAATTTCACTTTTTGTATCCTGCTTTTTTCTTTCAAATGACTACAAATTTTTGCCTTTAGTAAGGTAAGCGTACGTTCTTTGCTTCACTTGGCGCTTTATAATCCCAACAGAAAGTACAAAAAAAAAAAACACATGTCCGTCATTTCGAAGCAGTTTGATCACAACGGCCAGCGAAGTAGGGAACGTGGTGTAGAATATTGTCTCGGATGAAGTCTTCTGTCTTGCTTATATTTTCTCCCATCTAGCTCTTCAAGCAACGCCATTCTCGGCGAATCCTCGCGGAGATTGCCGTTGAATACAAATGAGCTCATTACCATTCAGGGCCGACGTATTAATTCGTAGTTTTTTTATATTATTTTACTTTAAGTTTAAATGTTTTCCCAGGCAACGCAATAGGGTTCCGCAAAGAAAACACCGCTGATTTAAGCGGCACCTACGCGGAATTCCGGAATTGCTCCCACTTTGTGAAAATCACAAAAGTAATTTGTTCCTGACAGACCTGCGCATGCTTCAGCGCAAAACTTTCAGCTCGTATTCGCTTCAATGCGGAACGCTGGTCAGAGCGTTCAGCACTGAGATTTTGCGCACTTGCGTTCATTTGTATTTCATATTCTACAGCTCTGGTTTTCATAGTATAGTTTGGCAGACTACGCCTCGATGAAGTGAACAAAGATAAATTCTTTATCGAAAGAACGAAATGCTCTGAAGGTTGGGACCATGAACGAACCCTAAGTAAGTGAGGCGGGTGATCGAGCACTCGTGAAGAGTGGTATTTTAAAGTTACGTGCATATTTATTCAACCAATGTTTAAACAGGAATTTTCAAGTGAGTGTGATCAATTCTTGAAAAAAAATGTTCATTAGGAGATTTGTGATGGGCCTACCGGGAATATGTGTTTCAAGGAGCACGCCAGAGTTTGCCCCCCACCAACCGGAACTACGGTGTCGATTGTTGTGCTATGAAGCCCCAATGAGGAATAGAGTAAAAACTCATTTAAAAATTGCCGCAGTTTTCACTAGTAGCGCAAACTGCTCTGCATTATCAGACTGCTTTCCTGTGTGTATGTGTCGTCAATATGGCACATAACCAGTAGAAAAAACCTTCGTTTCCATCAAAATCTACCCACGTGAACGAAAATTCCCCCAAACATCGGGGGTTAGCACCATTAAATACACGTAACCAGAACATTTAGGTGTCCTAAAGATTTTTTTGGCTTTTTTTATTTTTCCTCTAAATTTGGTATAACAAGTTGGCTGCCTCAGAGAAAACCTTGTGTAAAGACGTCATTCAAGAAATGTAACTAAACGTCATTTCTTTTTGCTCTAAAGAAACGGCCAGGACACAAGTTTCTAAACCCATTTCCTATGCGTCACAAATGCTCCGCTGAGTTCGCGCACCGTTATACAACTGTCCAGCAATCGTCGAACAGGAATTCTCGACAGAGCGAACGTTTCGACAATGGGACTTGTCGTCGTCGTCTCCTGTTCAAAATGTCTCTTCACTTTAAGCCTCCATGTTGCCCTGAACATCAGTGTTGCTCGGGTAATAAGTTATTTCACCTGGACCACCATGCATTCATGTCGGCTAAAACTGTACGCCAATTAAGACTGCCCCATGTGTGAGCGAGCACGTCCAGACGCTGGGAGAGTTTTGTAATCACCCTGGTTTTTTCGAGTACTACCTTCCTGCGAACAATCACGTTTCAGGCGCATGGAGTGCCTTCACAATGGCGACCGAGTGCCGTCGCAGGTGATGTTCGTCCTATCTTGACAGACAAAAAAATTAACCAGATCCTTACCCCTTGTGCAAACCGGTGTCGTGTGAAATAGTCGGTGCAGTGGTCCCACTCTTGCGCTAAATGCGCCAAACTGCGCCAAACGAGATTTGCTGCGCCATCCTGATAAAAAACGCACGATTTTGCGCCTAATGCGCCAAAATGCGCCAAAACGTTGCCTCCGAGACTGCTCGGGCGGCCCGATCTCCGAGGTCATGGTCGAAATTAGTGACAGCGCGTAATGCGTGCGGCAGTAGTGGCCTTCAAACGGGTGTGACGTGATTGACGAAGCGGCTTAATAAATTGTGATCGCCGTAATCTAAACTTGAATTTGCTTCTCGAAACGTTTTCAAACTGCGCGGCCCATGTGCCTGCTTTCCGTAGTGTGCTGGCGGTCCGTCGTGCGTACCCATGAAGGACAGAAGCGCCCCAGAAGAGCTCAGGAAGGAGCGCGCGTAGCGTCCACAAGCCAGCCTCCTCCGAAAATATAAAACTTCCGTCGCCGTCTAGCGGCTAAGTACGGCACGAAGGCGCTTCCCATTGCGCTCTTTTAGATGTGAAGTATCTTATGGCGAAGCTTAATCCGGTGGTGGTGGTGGTGTGCCGGCGTGACCACCCTTACTGCGCAGGCGCAAACCCTTTCAAAAAAATAAAAATAAAAAACCTCCTCTCCTCCTCTCTCTCGTCTAGGCATCCCTCCCCGCGGCAACCACACCCTCACTGCGCATGCGCCTCCCCTCCTCTCTCCCCTCTTGCGCTCCCCCCCTCTCTCCTCTAGGCATCCCTGCCCGCGGCGTCCACACCTCCCGCTGCGCGTGCGCGTCCCCCCCTCTCTCTCCTCTCCTAGCTCCCCCTCTCTCCTATAGGCATACCTGCCCGCGGCGTCCACACTCCCACTGCGCATGCGCGTCGCCCCTCTGCCCTCTCCTACGCACCCCCCCCTTCTCTCGCCTCGCGACGCCGACGCCAGCCGCGTCTGCTAGCGAGTTTCTTGGTTGAAAAAATTGGCCGCGTATCTGCGTGCTTCGCTGCAAATGTCGTCGAAAGACGATAGTCTTCTGCCGGCCGTACTACACTGTTTTTCCTTGCCTCAGACAGCGCTTTCTCTATGTTGAATCGGCCGCACCTGGCTGGCCTTGATAAAATAGAGGAGGCGCCGAGGCGCTGCGTGAGACATGGACGCCATCTGGCAGTGCTGTCGAGAAACATCACCTTGTGCAGAACCCAGCAGGAACATATCGTCGGCCGAGCGCTTTTTCGTGCATAGCGTCGCTTTTTGAGCGCAGCCTAAGAAACGCTGGGGTCTTCATAATTACGTATCTATGTATTTTCTTATAAAGAAACATACCAGAGACTACTTATGTATTGACGTTGCTCCTCAGACATGCGTAACATTTGCTTTTTGATCGACAATGTTCACAAGTGTGAACAAAAATACTTGTGCAAGATGGCTGGGCGCTGAGAAAGTGGTTCAACTTTGGTCGGGTGGCTGAATCGTGTGACGTGCCGACAAACAGACAAACAGACAGACAGACAGACAGACAGACCAAAATTTCTCCGTTTAAGTATCCCAAGAAAGACTATCGTCTTTAAAAACCGACTGCTCGCGCTGCACAACCGTTCACTGGCCACCCCGTATATATGGCAATGGATCTTGACCTCCAAGGTGGTGCCGGTGGGAGATTTCTCCTGTGCGTTGTTGAACAATAAAAATTCGCAGCGTGCGCGTTAACTAAAAGCGGAGTGCGGGTCTCTATGTCCAGTCGGAGTATTCGGTCTCTCATTGCCCATTAGCAGCGATTGGCATGTTCCAGTAGGAAACACTGCTCCATCACTGCCTGCTTTGCGCCTCCCCAGTTTTCTCTCCTGCGCAACGCTGCGATGAGCGCCAGCGTCAACGCCGCCGCCAGTGTAAGCGTTAGCGCCCGCTGCTTCACATATACACATGGTTCCCTTTAGCGGGAGATGGTGTAATTTTTTTTACATGCGAAGTAGCTTACAGCGGAGTTCAATCCGGTGGTGGTGTGCGTCCTGACCACTCTTACTGCGCATGCGCCTGATCTCTCTCCCACTCTCTTTACGCAGGTGTTCGGTCGCCTTCTCTCCTCCTCCCCCGCGCTGATGCCGCGCACTCTCCTACTTTACGCAGGCGTTCGGTCGCCTTCTCTCCTCTCATCCCCCCGCGTTGCAGCCTGTAAACCCACTCCCTCCTCTCCCTCCCCCATTTCATATAAGCACGTGCGCTCGGTCGAGGAAGTCTCGCTTGAATTGTGCGGTCGCTCCGTCGGTTCCCGGTCGCTCCAGTTGTCTCGAAAGCCTCACTGCCCTCGCTGCAGACTTGCGTTGTCTCTCTGTAGCGGAAGCGGTAGCGCGACGCCGACGGTTGGCTTCGGCGGCCGAGTGAACGTAAACGGAAGCTTGGTGTGCACCCCCAATGCTGCTTCGCGTCCCCTCAGGATTCCCTTTAGTGGGAGATGGTGTAATTTTTTTAGCACTGTGAGTTGTGGCGGCCAGGGACTCATTAAGGCTGGCCTGGCAGAACAACATCAGCGACATTGAGTCTGGCCAGGTCCTACTCGCTGAAGCCAATTCTACACCTCGCGACAGCTTTCTGTGGCAACACAGCCATAGAGAGCACAGCCAAAGCTACGAAGCCGAATCACGCACTTTTTTTACTACGCTTCTGCATGTAGTCCGCGAACGCTAACTTTTATATCTACGTAGCATAAAAGAAAACATAAAAAGAAAAGATGTAGTTATTATTTTCAAGATCGTTCACATTGTTATCAGGAAAGCTTATTCTGTGCGGGAGTTTTGTTTTTTGCTGTTTTTAGTTTTCTAGTGTCATTTCACCTTTTTCCTGCCCCGGTAAACAACAATGGCCTCGTTCGGTTGCAGCAAGTTCACATTGTGGCTTCTGAGCGAGGATGAGCGTGTGTTCACTGGTGATTTGTATTCCTCGAGCAGAAAGAAAAGGAGACAGCTGTGCGTCGTCAAATGTTTCGTTCCCCGCATATGCTATCACGGAGAAAAAAGTTGTGTGCGAGTGATACCGTCAGCGAAAGTGGGTCTCTCATCGCGATAGCCACCTTGAAAGTAACACCAGCGGCCTGTCTGTCTTCAGCAAGACCAGCTGCTTGAAAGCGAAATTGCGATTGGAAACTGTACGTAAAAATAATGACGCTTTTCAATTGCGTTCCATAAGTGGTCAGCATTTCGGTTGCCTGATATTGCTGATACAATCACGCTAAAGATCGTGTACTGTATATAACACCGTACCCGTCGGCGTCTACGGCGGGAGCGGTTCCTGGCGCTTTGCGATGACAGCGATTTTCGAGGATAAAATCACCAGTGCAAAGCTTCGCTTGGACAACAGGTGCGTTCATGTTTATTATGCGGCTAACTGCCAGAACAGCGTTCTTGACCGAGTAAGGAAAGCGTATCATCCGCTTGGATTTACCACGGCCGTGGATTTACGAACGCGACGCCCGCCTGTCACCGGTCGTGGCCAAGATATCTGCGACCAATCGATGCCTTCGCGTCCACAAACAAAATAACATGAGCGTCTCTAGAAAGTTCTTGCGTCTCCAAAAGAAGGAAAACGACAATACCAATGCTGTATTCACCGAAATTTAGGACATGGTTTCTTTTGTTGCCATTGCGTTGAATTTCCTATCACACAGTTCCTGCTCGGCGGTGCCCGCACCTTTTTTTTTTTCAAAAATAAATCTGACCGTTTCAATAGAGCTGCTTCCGGTGTTCCTTAGCAGTAAATATTATTTTATTGCTTTGAAAAAAAAACAACCAAATGCAAGCATTACTGTATCGTGCTCACTTTTACCGCGGGCTAAAACCACTGGCAGGTTAGTTTATGCTGGAATTCGCAGAACAGGGCAATGATTTCTTGTAGTTTTCCTTCACTGCTGCGTTGATAAATATCTCAAGGCTTGTCATAGCTTTTGACTGAAGCTACATATAACCTATCATTTAATATACTATTTCAAAAGTAACGTCATAAACCTTGGATGTTCGTGCGAAAACGTACATGTTGGATGCGCTTTCGAAACTTGGCGTAGTAACTCATGTGCAGAAGCTCCGCCCACGTAGCTTTGGCTGTGCTGCCACAGAAAGTTTTCGCGAGGTATAGCTTGTCTGAAAATATGGCGATGCTAGCAGCTGTGAACTTAAAAAATTCAAAAGATGTGAGAGCCCATGGTCTCAGCAGCTCCTCAACTGTATTTTTTGAAATAAAAGTGCCGGTCATTTGTGACCAGGTTGGTTTTTCTCATTTCAACTAAAAATATACAAATTTAGTCATCACCTTTCGTATTTAGAGGCATAGCAGTGTTGTTTTAGAGCATGCCAGTATTATTTCGAATGATGTTTGTCAGTCTAAGTGTTTGAAATCTCTTAAAGTCGTTAGCAGTTTGCCTGCAGTTGCTCCAAAGTGCTCCGAAATTCACATTTAGGTGCTCCAAAACTGCTCCAAAACTAAAATTTTCCTGCTCCAAAAATTGCTCCAAATCTCAGTTCGTGAGTGGCACCACTTTCGGTGAGTAAATCTCTGTGCTGAATTTTTTCGCTTTGAACCAAGCGTTACAAGGTGGATCGATGTGTTTTTGCAAGTGTGTAGTTGTGTGCTCATCATGGGATTACCAGGAACGTCCTCTACTCCGGCGTTTAAAGGGTAACCCCTGGCTTGACGTAACGCCAGCACTCATGTGAGAGCACACATGTCAGTATTATCGAAATGAAGTGTACTTTACAGTCCGATAATGTCAATATCATATGTAACTTTCGTTAGTGTATTCTGCCGGTGGTCCGCCTTGGTGGATCGGTGGCTAGGGTGCTGACCCGAAGGTCGCGGGTCCGATCCCGGCTGCGGCGGTCGCATTTCGATGGAGGCGGAATGGTAGAGGCCCGTGTACTGTGCGATGTCAGTGCACGTTAAAGAACACCAGATGGTCAAAATTTCCGGAGCCCTCCACTACGGCGTCTCTCATAATCATATCGTGGTTTTGGGACGTAAAACACCACATATTAGTATTATTGTTCTGCCAGTGTCAGACAACGCTTGAATATAGCTTACCAAATAATAGGAATACAAATGTAATGTCTATTAGGCTGCCATAAAAGCGGAGACAACACTAAAAGCCATAATTTGACGTTAGCCCGTCATGACACCTGTATCATAGGAGTACGCAAGTAATGTTTATCGGCTTTGTTATAAAAGGAGATGTGCAGCACTGCAACCTGAGCTGACGTTGCACCTACATTACTTCTGCATAGCGCCTTCTTCCAAAGGAGCTTCAAGGACCACCGTGGTTCTGTGGTAGAATACCTGAATGCTACATAGAATGGTTGTGTACGATTCCTGCTTAGATCCTGATTTTTATTTCGTTGCATTCGTAAGGTAAACGGTGCCCACGTCGGTTTTCTTACCGCTCAACCAATATCTGTTCTCGCCGTTCCTTGGCAGATGTAGACTGTCAAACACCTGTGGCGCATACCTGCATAAAACGGTCCGTGGTATATGGGTATGTGCTACACGTGTCTACAAGAAAGGGTTTGACGACGTACGCGACCATATTTTCACGTTATTCATGTTATGACCAGACAGTCATATTCATTACACTTCCTTACCCCCCACCCCGCCATACAAATATTGGTCTATACACCAAGTTAAGGAAGCCATCTCGAAAGCACTCAGACCTAAAGGGATAGATAGATAGATAGATAGATAGATAGATAGATAGATAGATAGATAGATAGATAGATAGATAGATAGATAGAAATGCTCAAAGTGCCTGCAGTTCACCAAGAAATGCTTCCCATTAAAAATAGTTCATTGCGCAGAATTATACTGAGCATATACAAAGGGAAATAAAGTCAGTCAGAAGTATCGCAGAGACACCGTTCGAATTGACAATACTCCTTCACAAAGAGTAGCCACAAGCAAAGGCATAAAAAGGGGCCGCAAACGGATGCCGCGGAAGCTTAAACTCGAGCCAAAAGTGACGACGCAGATTCAGGCAATCCGATGTATTCTGTGAAAGACGCTAACAACCCTTAATAGAGCGAACTCTCTTTGCGAGGCATCACTGTCCACCTGAACCATCCGGCAAGCGCCCCGACAGCACTTTCAGAACACCAAAGTGCAGACGGTTCCTGCTAAAGTGCGAAACAGAGCATCCCTCAACGTTGTGCCCACCGCCAGGCTCACGCACGCCTATTCGAAACGGTAACATCGCTTCCCAGTTGTCGTCGGGTTCAATGCGATGTGGTTGCTTCAATTTTCGATGGCGCCGTGACACCTAGGGGATCAAGAGTTACTTGTGGTCGAAGATGGCGAGCCAAATAAACAATTATAAAAGAGAAAGTGAGGAACAAGTGCACCTCCTCAAAATTGCTCTTCTCGACACACGTTGCCATGGATATTACCGCCGCACAAAGCTCTGATCGGGAGCACAGCGTCAAACTGTTTTGGGGCCGCGCAAGGGCAGAGCCGTCAGTTGCGATGAATCCTTGGGAGTCGACAATATATCGCGCCAGAAAAGCTTCGCGTCGTGTGTAAGTCGCGCCTAAGTTTTCCGGGGCCCGTTTCACTTGACAAATGCACTGTTTTGGATTATAGCATAAGCGTATATAGTTGGATAATTCCGACATAATTTTGACAATTAGCGTCTTCAACGAATGATTAGGCCTTGTGTCCATGATTACGCACTCACATGTAGTTCACAAATTTTAATCTGTGTCTACTTCAACCATAAAAGCCGGCAGATCCCACGCACTGTGGGAATCAATGTAATGCGAAGCAGCCAATAAGGAGCAAATCATGCTTTACATAATTTTCATGTCATGTTTTACATGTTACGACCTGTCATTTGTGTTCGTCATACAGTCACGTCGCGCAATACCAATTTTGGTGTATATCAAGCTAGCGAACTGAACGCAAGCGCACCATGAGCGTTCCATGTAAATGGCGTTGTAGATGACATGTATGCGAAGATTTTCATGTTACCACCTGCCACTTATGTTCGTTATACAGTCATGTCACTCAATACCAAATGTGGAGTATATCAAGCTAACGAAACGGCCGCGAGCGCACCATGAGCGTGGCATGTAAATCATGTCGCACATGACAAGTCATGATTTCCATATTACCACTTGTCATTTATGTTCGTCATACAGTCATGTCACTCAATACCAAATTTGCTGTATATCAAGCTAACGAAACGCCCGCGTGCGCGCCCTGAGCGTGGCATGCAAGTCATGTCGCACATGACATGTCATGATTTCCATATTACCACTTGTCATTTATGTTCGTCATACAGTCACGTCACTCAATGCAAAGTTTGGAGTATATCAAGCTAACGAAACGGCCGCGAGCGCACCATGAGCGTGGCATGTAAATCATGTTGTTCATGACATGCACGTCATTATTTGCATATTACTACCTGTCATTTATGTTCGTCATACAGTCACGTCACTCAACGCAAAGTTTGGTGTATAACAAGCTAACGAAACGGCCGCGAGCGTGCCATGAGCGTGGCATGTAAATCATGTTGTTCATGACATGCACGTCATTATTTGCATATTACCACCTGTCATTTATGTTCGTCATACAGTGACGTTACTAAATCCCAAATTTGGTGTACATCAAGCTAACGAAACGGCCGCGAGCGCGCCATGAGCGTGGCATGTAAATCATACTTTTCATGACAGGTTAGTCATGATTTTCTGAATATGACGAGCCATTTATGTTCGTCATACAGTCATGTTATGCCATACCAAATTTGGTATAAATCCCATTAACGATACGGCCAGGAGAGCACAAAGTCGTAGGCGGCTAGATAGATAGCTAGGTAGATAGATACGCTCAAAGTCGCTGAAGTTCGCTAAGAAATGTTAAAAGAAAGCTGTCAATTTTGTATAAATGTTACAGTCGTAGGTAGCTTAGGTATGTGCACTTTTGGGCGGAAGGGACAATATAGAGTTGAACAGGAGCAATACGTTCCTAGAAGTATTAGAAGGCTCAACGGCCGTAAGTGCGCACCGAAGTACTGCTATTTCTTGTAACGTCTGCTTTCTCTTCCTCTCTATCTTCTCTGACATATTACACCTAAGCAAATATAAGCAACCTACGCACAACCGTCAACAAATGTTTACACTATGAGCCATGTTTCCAGCGTTCCGAGATGTGATTTTCTTTGTCAGCTGACCCACCAGGCAAGCTAAAGTGTTTACACAGTAGCAAATATCTAACGGGAATTTCAGGTTTTGCTACTTCGCTGAATTGCCACATTATTTTTTTTTCACCACAGCGTCTGTACTAAAATGATTCAGCCACTGCTATATCATGTTTTGTTTTTCAAAAAAATGATTTTTTTCCCTTTTAGCACGTATTCAGGCAGATATATGGTTATAAAAGCGTCGACGAGAGGCTGTAATCAATCGCTATGATAAATATTGCAAATTATTTGTTTTCTCGCATAGTCCCCATCGTTGAGTCATACTAGGTTCAAGGGTGTTTCCTTACGATAGCATGGCTTCTCAAGGTTACTGTGCTTGCGAACCAGAAAAAACAGTTCAAGTGAATAAAAAGAACCATTACATCTGTTGTATTAAGAATAAATACATATAGAACGGTAGGGTTGAAAACGAATGATTTAAAGCGTTTCACAGATGCTTCACTTCACGTAGATACCTGCATGCGTGATGAATTAGCATATTTATGTCTCCCAGTCAAGTTCGCAATTAATATTTTTTCACGACGGCTTACAGTATAAAAGGATAGGCGGATATTTTGATTACAAGAAGCTCTAACATTGTTTTCTTTCCTTCAGAGGACACAGACTCTGGACAAACGTTAGAATACTGACTAACAAGTACAGTTGTCGGCTGTGCGTGATATTATCAAAGTCAGTACGCAGCATGGAGGTCCCGGCGAACTGTTGTCACCGGACGTCGGGAGTTTGGCATTGGTGGCGCCATGACACCTCTGACGTTGTACGATTTATGTTTCTTGGTTTGAACAACTCCTCGAGTTGATTAGGTAGCTTTTAGTGTTCACGCTGCAAGAAATAATAAGCACGGGCAACTTGTTTTTACTTTATTTTTGCTGAGACATTGTACAGGCAAAGATGAATCTCTTCTTATTTTGCCGTGTCACATCACCTTTACACGAGTTTAGCTGCAGTCTTGTCGAAATAGGTACAGCGGAATGCAAGTATGTGCAGCCAGCTGTCTATGCTTTATGTTCCACGAAGCTGGTCACAATGGGAGTAGATGTGCTACCACGGCGTTTTCACTGTTTGTTGACTAGTGGAGCACTCAGATTTTTTTTTCTGTCAGTGTCGGAAAGCGCCTTCGTGAATCAAAGAGGAAAGAGACGCACTCCCGTCGCACTTTCCAGGGAGAAGTCCTCATCTCCACAAGACCGTCGTCCCTATCGTATCCATGCCTCTGACATGTCAGTCGGTTTAAAACACTTTCCGTCGTTGTTATTCAGGTAATGTATATATCACGCTGTTTATGGCTTGCCACCTGTTTTAAAGCACTGGAGAACGTTTTTAGCATGTAATTACATACGGCGAGTGGTTCAGCCGGAAATTACGAATTTAAAAATTCCCACGCCAGATAGCTTGTTTTGACACTCGACACTCCAATCATACATTTACAGCGATAAGGATTATTAGGGTATCATGGCGGGGTGGCTCCATAATTGATGCATGTTCATCTCAGGCCATTTTTAAAAGCTTTTGAATGTAACTGCTCTTCAGCACTGTCTAGCCAGTGTCGCTTAGGTGTTCTGCCTACTGCATATTTGGATTTTTCGCGCATAACAATGCTAACAAAGATCTTCCCGCTTTTAAACCATTTTTAAACTTTATAGTCCAGGGTAGCAGACAAGAAAGTCCCCTCGAAACAAACTTGCGTGCTTCCCCCTTGATATTTTTTTGCTCCTTTTGTTCCCCTTTCCTCTTTACCCTAAGTGTCTCTGTATTAAACAGCCGGCACTTTTTCGCATCCTGGAAACTTTGGCATATATAACGTACTGTCGTAAACAGTGCGGTAAGTGTACAAGAGCATCTGTTTCACCTGTGAATATGGGTGTGAGATTCTTCAACACACGTCGAACACACGCGGCAGCTATTTGTAGGTTTCGTGCATTCTGTCGAATGATAATGCAGCCAGGAAAGCTTATGGCCGCGCCAGGTTGTCTCTAAGCCTTTAAACACCTGCTGCAAACTGTTTGCACAACATACATCTACGGCTTGCCTTGTGCGTTTTACGATATATATGTTATGCACCCCAACTCTTACAAATAATTGCTACTGTCAATTTACTTTTCTCAATGAATGCAATGAATGGTTCACGGTGATTTTTGCAATCACATTCAAATCATTTCAATTTATCACGAAACTAAAAAAAACAACTTTACATTAATCTTACTGTATCCATGCGAATACGAACACGTAGATATTTTCTCCCCAACAAACTTGTACATTCTTGAAGCAACGCAGACGAATGCAGGACATTGCACTTTGGACTGCAGCCGCTGCCGCAAAACCACAATCAAGTATTCTTTAACCAGTGTACACAGAACAAATTTGTCTCGAAATTCGTGCTGACTCCTACTCCCTCTGCAGTTTCATCAGTCTCTTGGCATTGTTAAAAAATGACCTCACTGTTCATGCCACACGGTCAACCTTTGAAAGAGCCCATGCAGTTATGCCTCTTGTCAAGAGCAGACGCTGCGAGGGACATCAGTTTTCTTGCGCAAGCCATGAAGGAAACTTCGTACACAATCCCAGTTCCTGCAACATGTCATCTCTGTGGATCGGAAAATTCGATGAAGCTACAAATTTTATAGCATCCCTCCCGCTGTTACAAAATCCTACAATACCGCTTCAGGCAAGGGATGGTATTCACGCAAACCTACCCTTCTCTGATTGAAATGCCAGACACAGTCATCAGCGACTCCTGTAACTGCGAAATGGTGAAAGAACATCTGCTGTCTCGCACTTTATATCTACCTTTCTATTTTCGATAGTTTAAATGGCGTACTTCACGACGTTATTCGAATTTCAGCAAATAATCTGCGCATTATATGCCATTTTATTGAGAAGAGATCCCAAAGAATGATGTGACACCATATATCAAACTGAATTTACCACGCTAGAAGGACTCCTATAGGCACATGCGTGCGCAACCTCTTTTCTGTAGTGAGAATAGAGACCGGGATCAGGTGGCTGCAAGCACTGTGGATGTCCCCGCAGGTATATTTTCCCGTTCTTCGTTGATTCATCCTTCATTTGAACGTATGTAAGATAACTATGCCAGAATAATTAAGAGTTTTAGTGGCAAACCTCCTTAAGCTCACCGTAATTTTTCTGCCGGAAACTGAAACGAGAGCACGCGCTCTCTATATCGTTTTCATCTTCGTCCCATCTGCTTAGTTCTTTGCGCAATGGCAAAATCCCGTGGGTACCCCTTTACTTTTTGTTTCAGAGGACCATGAGGAACCCAATATTTATCAGGCTTCTCGCGTGCCTTTTCTGCCTTTTATTGCGATAGCATTTATATGGACAGTCTCGGCTGACTTTTGCCGTCATGTCCCCTATATGTATATGTATGTATATATGTATATATATATATATATATATATATATATATATATATATATATATATATATATACAAGTAAAAGCCACGAAGAAAAATACCTGCGGGTAACAGTGCGGGAGCGGGGGGCGAGAAACACCGCTGAAGTGGACATCAAACAAGCCGGACCACCTACGTCACTCCGAGACATATGCGATAAGATCCCCCCGCCTGTTCGACGAGCCGGGGAATGCTCAAGGAGAGGAAACGCCCCGCGCGTCTTTAACAAGCGTGGAAAGACGCGAGGAGGGGGGGGGGGGGGGTGGTCCCTCATGCAGCCACTGCGACCTTCGGTTTTACGAGCGCGGTCGTCGCGGGCGCACTCGTTATCTCGCAATCTCAGCAGCCGACAGCGGGCGACGAACAGTGTACCTAGAGCGGCCGTATGCTCTTAAACAAGCATTTTGTAGAGTTGCGTGAGATCGGATACAAAAGGTTAGCTGCCAGCCTCACTTCGATTAACATTAGAATTTGTTGCTATCACATTCACTGCTTCACCCTTCGGGTGAAACTGTGACTTTTATTAGACATAATTTCTCGCGTCTGTAACACGTTCACGGAACGAGCGAGCACTTATTTAGATCTTTATATTCCCTCGACAGATTATAAATCGCAGGCTCAAAACTGAACAATTGACATGATATGGCTTTGTTTACGCCTTGCGTCATTTTACAAGGTAATTCTTATGCCGTCGCGGCAAGCAGTCAACGTCAGTGATGAGCGTAATTTGAAGGCGGAGCACAAAAGCTCCTTGTGTAGCATCACCAAAGCGCCGCTGCGATGCGCGCAGCGCTGCTCTTCCTTTCAATGCTTTATGAATTCGCCGTGGTTTGCGGTTTAGTTCAGTTTACATCATGACCATGGTCTCCGCGATCAGCTCCTGAAACGCGTCGTTGCTACGCGTTCGTCCGATTCGGCGTGAAACCTAATGAGAAGTTACAATTTTGTGAACGCCTTAACACACAGCGAGGTGGCGACCTTAGCCCAAGCGTCGGCCTCACTCATAGCATCCACGCTCGGCCTACCACGCGCCTTCCTCGCGTGGCTGTAACACCACATTCCTCGCTAACACCGCATTCCCCGAGAAAAATCGCGGCCGGGAGAAAGGGAGAGATGACGTGCGTTGCGTCTCCCTCTATACTAGGCAACAACTTTTCTTGACAGCACTGCGGAAGCTACAGAACCAAAGCGCATGCCTGCCACCGCGCCAAAAAATAGTACTTATGTTTACTGATAATTTCACATTTGCCTTGCCGTAATAAATACTGTTTTATTTGTTATGGCACTGAAACAGTTCCGGGAAGTTTTGTAGGTAAAAAACAGTTATTGTTCACCTTGCAAGAATGGTTTCCCTTTCTTTCCGTTTCTTAGACAGCACCACCTTTTCAGTGGACCCGTTTTCCTAGGAAACATGGCGTCCATGACGTCACCTGTGCGGCCGCAAATGCACTGTTTAGTTCTCCAAGAAAAATATACTAGTAATAGGACTCTAAAATGTACACTGAACAATCCTAATGTTTCACCCACTCATAATTTTTATGTTTATGCTTTTCTAAACGCGTTAGCGATGTGAGCGAGCAAAACCGAAAGCAACTGCAAGCTGCCGTTCTACCTGCGGAGCAGCACGAATGTGCGGAAGGCCCGCCTCCGTAGCCTTCGCTCCAATGTCAAGATAAGTTGTCGCCGAGTATAATCTGGCCGTTGAGTTCAATAACGTTACCGTGCCGCGGAATAGCGCTGTTAGCTCAATTTTCGCGTCCAAGCAGCGACGCTCATTTAGCTGTCACACCACTTTCTCTGACTACGCTCTCATCGTCAATTACTACGCTACCACAAGAGTTTGTTATCGTTGGTCGTGAAAATTAGTCATCGGAACGGAGATGCACCAACAAGCGTCAACGTGGGTGCATCTGCAAGCTTATAATTGTACCAATATACAGGCGTCAACGCGCTTAACTCCGCAGCGTGGTTTTAAACGGTTTAAATGACGCCAGCGCCACGTAGCTCTCGGTTCTCTTGCCGAGATGCCACCAATACATGCCCACAGACTATCCAAGCATACCGAGGTATTTTCGCGGCAACAGCGCCCAGCACTTCGCTTTGGCCGCCAATCAAACCAGACCATGTCACGCGGTGGAGCGTTCGTGTTAAACGTGCTGACGACTCTACAGTATAAGCATTCATCTACTACTGTAAGGACACGTTTTATTTTAGTGTTGTACGGATTACTAAGTCGGAAGGATCAGCCATATTTTTATTAAACCATACAACTATCGTTATTTAGTTGTTTTTCTAACAAGTATATGATGCATTGATATGATATAAGCATATGATCCATGAAAATTTTATTAAGAATTCAACTGCGTTTACGCTTTAGTGGAGTAACGAAATTATTATCATTCCCTTAAACACTCGCGATTCTTTTCGAAAGATGAACACATCAGCATTTCAATCTTCACAATGAATGAGTAAGCAGAGCACGTAGCTCGCCGTCGAACATCGCCATCCATGTTCTTTATCGTACGCGCATACCCTTAAGCTGCTCAGAAGAATACGGGAGTGTGCCTGCGTATACCGTCGAATATAAGAAAAACACGCCTGATGGGGCTCGGTCGTCTACTGAAGGGCAAGACACAATGCCTCGAGCAATTTATTAACCGCTCTCTTTTTTAAGAATAATGATTAAATCAGCACATTTTAGAGAAATTCAGCGGAATAGGCTTACGAAGGCGCCATGGAGCAGAAAGCGATACGTAAAACAAACTTTAACAACGCGAGCATTTCTTTGGAACGAGAGAAGGGTTCATTCGTTTTGTTATGAATGTGAGACACGTGCCTCATGCGCTGCCGCTGACGGTCCCACGCTAGACGAGAAGAATAAGAAGAAACGTGAGAAGCGACGGCCATTGCGAGCAGGCCCCACTAAGGCAACGAAAAAAGAGGCAGAAAACGCCCGTGAAAAAGAGAGCACGTGAGGGCACTGCTGCTGCGTGGTGTGAGAATAGCCATTGAAAAAAAAATATATTTCAACGCAGCAATCCAGTTAAGAACCAAGAAGGCAGAGATTGATGCGAATATAAAGCGAGATGTACGAAAAAAAAAAAAACG
The DNA here is from genome assembly GCA_030522465.1 of Rhipicephalus appendiculatus. NCBI lineage: Eukaryota > Metazoa > Arthropoda > Arachnida > Ixodida > Ixodidae > Rhipicephalus > Rhipicephalus appendiculatus. The sequence continues at coordinate 8,605 of JALIZH010024649.1, read as the reverse complement.
AAACGAAACCAAACAAAAGAACGAAGAGGCACGTCTTCTCGGTTTTGATTCTTCTCCCGTTCCGACGCCCTCAGCGCTTCTGAGATCATCTTTTTCGGCAGAAAAATGTACTGTGGATAACGATATGCAGTCAGTGCGTGTGTGGACGTGATCGAATTTACTTGGGTAACGTCGCTAGAATTCGATTCGCATGGTGTTCGTAGTATGGCTCCGCTAAGTCGCTGAAACAGAAGGCGATGGCACATTGAAAATAAAAAAAAGGAATGAAAAGATGAAAGACAAGCGACGCTGTCATCAGCGATAAAATGTGACACACAAGCGCACGATATATACAAGCAGATAACAAAACGACATGATCCGGAAGCTCTTTCGCTTCTCGCGACCTTGATGACGCTTCCAGCGCGGGAAATTGCGCAAATATATTTATTGGGCTCGACGTTGCCGGTGTTATCGACTTCACGTCAAGTGAACTGGTTGACGCGTTATAGATCTGCATATCAACAACTCGCCCCTAAGAGTCTTTCTTTAGACAGCAAGTCTAACCGCTAGATTTTTTCGCTATTAGTAATGCTTCCTCGGGGATCGCTATCGTTGTTTCGTTACAGGTACATATTGGCGGCGACGCATCTTCAAGAACATCCTGAAATGTAGATATTGTGGCATTGTGAAGGAGCGGGGCGTGAAACAAACATCAACGCAGAAAATGGGCGGAAAACGAGAATCACTCTCCAAAACAAAAACAGAAGCCATACCCTAAACGCTTCAGAAAATATGCGGCGTTCGGGCGTACAGCTGTAGCCCCTTCAGCGGTGGTGGCTACGTTTGTGTAGGCAACTTATTTATGCTAGTTGTGTCAACTTGTGGCCAAAAGGGAGCTAGATACATTTCTCACTGGATTATTTGAATCTTCCGCATGGTCGGCCTGTCCTGGCTTAACCTTAATGGGTTTTGTATGACCGCAACCAAACACTTCGGTGAAGGCACTACGAAGTTCGTCGGGTCATTCGACGTGCCTCGTTACAGGACCAACGCCGTCCGCCGCGGTGGTGTAGCGGTTAGGGTACTTGACTGCTGACCCGAACGTCGCGGGTTTGATCCCGGCCGCGGCGGTCGCATTTTGATGTAGGCGAAATGGTAGAGGCCCGTGTACTGTTCGATGCCAGTGCACGTTAAAGAGCACCAGATGGTCGAAATTTCCGGAGCCCTCTACTACGGCGTCTCTCATAATGATATCGTCGTTTTGGGACGTTAAACCCCAGATATTTTTATTATTATTAGGACCGACGTCAAAAGTATTATTTTTCATTTATTCAAGTAAATACGACCAAAGACTTATTGCGCAGACATTTGGAGCCTGCTATTTCATTAATTGTATGTAAAATTGGAACATGAATAATGCAGAATTATAAAATATTTAATTACATGCTAATGACGATTTTCTGTTGTCACTGGCACAAAACCACACATTCCCTCCTTTTCTTGCTTGGAATGTAATCATGAGTGCCTTAGAATTATCATACGTGAAATTGACACATTTGATAAGAGTGCATCATAATTAGCGGCTGAAGGGGACAGAGTTTGGCCTTTGTGTCTCTCGCTGTGCTGGTGTAATGCGCGGTCGTATGCAGAGTACATCCCCCCCCCCCCCCCGACGCCATGATTCATTTATGGGACGGGCCTATGCGGTTAAAAATGACGTTTATGCATTACTATCAGCACTTTATGGAGAAGCGCGTTCAACCATGCCAGTGAATAAAATAAATACTTGATAACACGCATACTGTGAAGGACTACAGAACGGCCGTAGGAAGACGATGTCGCACTGCTGATGGCGCAATCCCGAGTTACTTTCTTGAAGTTCGCGCTAGAATATAGTCGAGAATGCAAGCCTGACGCAGATGTAAAAAAATTCTGCGAGCAAAGCAATATATATATATATATATATATATATATATTGCTCGCATCTATTATGCACACCAAACACCTTCCTGCTGCTGCTGCGCCTCAGCAGCACGGCGATTCCGCCTGCTTTCGTGCTTTGATCATAAAGTACTTTGCGTGATGTCAGGTCAACAACCTCCACATCCGAACGACGCCGAGCTTCGGTTTACGTTCACTTGAATATTTTTCCTGATCGTAATGTCGCAAGTGGATTCCTGACATGGCTTCTTCAATTATTCTTTTTTTCTTTCTCGTCGACATCCATGCGGATAGAGCGTCATATCATTTTATGCGTCTTGCATAGAAGCTGCGATGTCGTTTTTGCTCTTTAACAACAGCCTTAGCCACCAGAAGTCATATATTGTAGGGTCAGTGATCTGCTAGTATTCAACAACGACCACAGAAGCATTTCATATAATTTCTTTGTTTCCACACTTGCATACGGCACAATGAGGAGACGGTGGTGGGGGGGGGGGGGGGGGGCGCTTGTAGTTTGATGAGCTCTAATAAGTTCATGGATGAGTTCATCCATGATTTAAGTACTTCGAATAACGCAAACGAGCCAGAAAATGCAGCAAACGTAACGTGCATGTGCCTGCGCCACCATTCTGCTTGCGAGCGCTGTGAACATTGAGAAAAAAAATACATTCTTTAAAAGTTTAAGCAGACTGCACAGACCCTTCTGTGTTTGATAGAGCCTTCAGAGCGCTCGGCTGATGCTTAATTAATGATTAGGAGAAGGAAAAGTAAAGCTCACGATGAAGACGTGTCAATCAAACCAGTGAAACCACGATAGCTGACATTTAGAAATTACGTTCGGATACCTTCAGTCTAGCACAACATTCTGCTGCAGCAGTAAAGCTCACGATGAAGACGTGTCAATCAAACCAGTGAAACCACTGGTTTATATTTTACGTGGTACTGTGATGGACTAAATTATGCCCGTCATCACTGATTGGACAGCTGTCTTTAACTACAGTGATCGCGCTGCTTGAAATGAAGTCGGCCATGGGAGGAACTAAACAGCCGTGGCGATAAAGCTTGTCTAGTTTTATCTTGAAGCGTATTTTACAGCAAAGCTGTTATGTCGAGGTTGGCCTTGCGTTGTAGAGAGAAAATTATCGTTATTATGAGCCATCACGTGCTCTCTCCTTCATTGTCGTCTTCTACTTCGCTCGCAGAACACTTGCGGCCATTTCTGCGGCGTGGGATGCAATAACTCTGATGGGAAAGATAACAAGTATATAGTCAAAGATAGTGAGAATAAAATAATGAGAGAGAATTAAAGATCAAGAAAGAGAGAAATTCTTGCCGGAAAGAATTGTTGGTGAAAGAAAACAGAGCAATGTATAGCACAGTATAGCAAGGAGTGGGTACGAGAGGTAAGAGGGTATAAACCTAGCCAAGCCAGCAACATCTAGATGCCCACCAGCCCTGGGTGACGTAGTGGACGCTGCACTAATTTTTGTTGTTGTTGATGTATAAGGTGTATCCTGCATTAGCAATGAAAAGAGAACCACACACGCATAAATGACAATTGCGTAAGCACAAGTACATAATGGCTCGACATCGACGCAATCTGCAACATGACATCCGAGTGAAGCGGACTTCTCGATGGCTGACACGTATTGAAGCTGGAAGTCGCACATTTTGCTTTCTGTTTCGTTGTTACGGTAACGCAAGCAATGGCTCCGGCTTTTCACCAGAACTAAGGTACACACAATTGCTTCTCACTTGCGAAATGTGCCTGGCGCTGTCTGTTTAATACTGAATTCCAGATATGACAAAATCATAAAATTTGAATTCTCCGCATCATAATATACAGCTCTGGGCTGGAGAAAGTAAAGAGTGCAAATGCGAAGGAGAGATAAGAGAAGGCCTTCAAAGAGGCGTTTAGTTTTTTGGTTGTTTTATTTCTTTTCCTGTGTCCGGGTTTGCGCACCTTCAGTTCTTGTACGTAATGAATGCTGATCAACTATTTCGAATTCACGTCGTTCTACACATCTTTGCTCTGTCTTGTTTGCCATTTCAGATAGCGCCTTCCTTAACGTTGCCCTCTTTTCTGATATACTCTTGAGATACCGTTTCAGCTACAGTATTCAGATGCTGAAGAACAGTGTACCAAAAATATTAAGGAAATATCAGCTGACCGAGGACAATCAGCATGTGGTGCAAAGAAAAAATTGTTTAAATTTATTCCCTAACACATACCATAGGGTCAGATATTTGTGTGCAAATGCTTATTGTATATTGGTTGTTTCTGTAAGCGTATTCGTTCAATAATAAAATTGCTGCTCTCTGTTGTTCTTGAAATTTCATATATATACTGCAAATCCCAACTATCGTGCTTTCTGCCATGATCTGTGAGGAGGCGGGCCTATATAGTGAAGCATCCATTGACAAAGCGTTTATCCCGTCTTCCTCACCACATATTGTACATATCCTGTACTTGATGTGGAATGAAACGCAAAATTCAGTAACAGCGTAAATGCCAACGACAAGCGCAAACAGGTCGAGGACAAGCGCTGTTCATGTCGCTTTTTTCAATGCATGTCCTCCGTATTTGTCCCCTTAGTCGAGTATGTACAACCAAAAAGGTCAGGTTCACACTTTGCCCTTTCGACACGAGACTACATTTTTGCGCCATGGTATCATAATCTAAATGTTAATTTTTGGCAACTAATACTAAATTATGACTAAGACACAATGTTGCATGAATGAAACAAATCTTGCGTTTATTTAGGCTCTCATTAGTGTTTTTTCCTTCCTGCATAATTCTCACCTGTCGAAGTAACTATATAAAAGTTATGTTTATGGTGGCTAATCAGTACATATTCCATGCTCAAGAACTCTTGTGTTTTGCGCAGTAGATTGATATGTGAGTTTGGCTTGTGCAACCAATATAAAAGATAACGTGAAAGTACGCCGCGATGGATGGCATAATTTTCTCACATGACGAGTGCTAATAGCTGAATAATTATACGCCACACACTTCCTTGCTTCGCAACACAACAATATCTTTACACAGGCCCAATAAATGTGGCAATGAATAGCTTGTGTACGAGTTAGCTTAATTATTTGCCCATGAGTGGTATTCCTTCCAGGCTGCAAAAAATTCTGATTTCATTAACTCTATAGTCCCGCTTACTTTATGCTATACTAACAAATTTTTCATTGCTTGCTCCAACTTCATTGGTAAGTCCACAGTCCATAACTGATTCAGAGTCATGTGGTTCCGACATAGCAACACGTACATTTCCAAAATAAATTGTTCTGTTCCTGTCTACTTGTCTTTCTGAGTTCAGATTGTTCAATACTACTTCATTGGAGTAATGTTGTTAAATTCCTTTACCGAATATCAACGTGTTTTCGTTTCCGTAAACACCGGAAATAAAGCCAGAATACTCGCGATGGAATTCCAGGATCAGTTGGCAGCATTGTTACTGATTGCAATAATTTGCATTGTGCGAAGGCTTAACTTTCTGCTAACAGGAACCGATGAAATTAAATTTTACGTGTTTACCATGTTTTCACTGTTGCGCTTGTGTGTTGAACCATACTATATAAAGACAAACCTTGATTTTGTCTGCGGAGAACATGAGGTGTATGGATATCAAAACGGAAACTTGGGCCAGTTGGTTGTACTTCATATTTACCGGCAGCGCAATCACACACACGGACAGAGAAAAGAAGTGAAACGGAAACACAGCGCTGACACTCACAACTAAACTTTTTATTACAGAAACAACACTTATATGATCAACCCCCCTACGTTCCCCGCATGCGCAAACCGAAAGAACGCGTAAAGCTTGCGTACGAACAAAGGCAAAAAGCGAAGCTAGCCCAACAACAAAAAACTTCAAAGTTACACGTGCTGGTCTAAAAATTCAAACTCAGTCATATAACGTCACCGATGGTTCACTGATACATGATCCACCTTGTTTCCTAATTTAATATGCCTCATTTAACTCTCTAACAAACTGGTTCTTATGTTTCTTTAAAATAATGACATCCCCGAAAATCGGTTCACACCCGCACCTGTCCACATGTGAAGCCAAATGAGCATACCCTCTTGTCTTCAATGAATTCTCGTGTTCTTTTAACCTAATGTTGACACATCTGCCCGTTTGTCCGATGTAACACGCCCCGCAAGTGAAAGGAATTGAATAAACCACACCCATATTGCATGGCACATGTTGCTTTCTGTGCTTGACTTTACAACCATTGTCATCCTCGTTTCCGCTTATTTTATCTTGAATTTTCTTGCAAACTCTAACGAGCTTGTTGGGGGCGGATAAAGCAACATTTACGCCGTATGTTGCTCCTACCTTCTTCACGCCATGAGAAAAAGAATGAACATAAGGAATTGTGACCGTTTTTCTTTCCTTATTACGGCCGTCTAAATCCCCTAATGGCTTCCCGCCCTTGACCCATCGTATCAACTTCATGACGCGGCTCCTTAACAGTGGATTATCATAACCAGCAGACCTGAGCCTTTCAATTTGTTGGTTGAAACTTTCATTTAGTACATGGGGGCAAGACCTAGAGATGGCTATCTTTAAACATGACGTGATGATACCATTTTTCACTATCTTAGAGTGACCTGAACGAGAATCCAGAAGCGGTTTTGAGGATCTTGGCGAATACATCCAGCAAACATGCTGATTCATAAGCCTCAACTTGATATCCAAAAACTGAAGTTCACCATTTTTCGGCGCCTCGCAAGTGAATCGTAATCCAGAACCACATTCCCGGAACAGTTTCAAGACATCAGTCATTTGACGGCACAAATCACCACTTTTCATAATAATCAAAAAATCATCAACATATCTAAATAATTTTGTAATCCCCAAGGAATCCATGCTGAGATGCAAGTGACGGTCTAGTTTCGCAAGAAAAATGCTGCTTAGTATAGGCGCCACTCTGGAACCAATGCAGATTCCCGACCTTTGCACGAAAGTCTGCCCATTCCAACTGACTAAGGTGCTCTGCAGGTAAAACAAAAGTATTTCCAAAAAACTTTCAAGTGATACACCACACTTTTCTATGAACATGCTCTCATCATTATCTTCAACAATACACAATTTTACGCATTCCAAAAGTTTGTCTTGAGGAATTGAATAAAATAAGTCTTCAATGTCAACACTGAACATGTTACACGAACTTGGGTTTACTGTCTCGAAGTAGGACACTAGCTCGTCCGAGTTGACCAAGGCACAAGGGTCTACCAGCTTCAACGAAGACAGGTGCAATTGTAGGAACCCGGAAACTTGCACTTGCCAAGAGTTCCTTTCTGTAACAATGAATGGCCCGAAACGGAACGTCCGCCTTATGGGTTTTGGCGGTGAAGAAGATTTGCAAAGTATCAGCACTTGCCTTTTTAACAGATGCGCTCAATTTTTCCAGATTGTGACGTTCCAGCAACTTCAAGGCCATTTGCTTCACTTTTGAAGGCTTCTCTGTCACTCTCTTGAAGTTCTTTTCTACCGCAGCACAAGCCTTCTCATTGAACGTACACTGCGATAAAACGACGAAAACGCCCTCTTTGTCCGCCACCAAGAGTCTTAAGTCGTTCGAAGCAAAGTAGCTCGTTAACGGTCTCAGATCCTTGGTACGTCCGCTGTTTGTCGCACTCCTCTTCAGCACATCCACGGATTCCTTGATGCATCTCGGACGTTCGTCTTCCAACACCTGCCTCGGAATAGCCCTGCATTTGGCCAATTTTTCAACCTGACTTAGGGAGGGTTCAAAACAAAATTTGGGCCCTTTCTGTAGTATATGCATGTATTCTTCAGGTTCCGTTTCACTTCTTTTCTCTGTCCGTGTGTGTGGTTGCGCTGCCGGTAAATATGAAGTATGGATATCATCACTAGATTTATTATTATTTTTTTTGACGCCGCAGTTTCCCACAATTTAATTTTAAAGCACATACATGCTCTGCCTCCTTTTCCAGAAAACTTGTCGGTCTGTGTATAACGTGGCATATATCATTTAGGGAGGTATGGGGCTCCGTAGGAAATACGTATTAAACTTATATATAGAGAGTAACGACCGGAACACACAAATTATCAAGTGTGTGGGTGCTCTAAACATGGACCTTGTGTACAGTGTAAAATCACTGACCTCTACAGTATGCAGGAACTCCAACCCTGAACCTTCTAATCGTTTACATCATCAAAGACAACGGGTATGACCAAGCCAGACAATACTTGCGCGTACTTGAGACAACTCTGCTAAAGCAATTTTTTTCTGTGACTCAATTACCAAACTAGCTACTGCATATTTGAAGCGCCTGTTGCTTCATTTTCCACTAAAATTTCCACTGTTAGAAAAGGTATAACAAAGAAGTCAGTATTTGGAATATAATTTTGACAAAGATCTTATGAAGCTTATGAATACTATATATAAATATGTGATGTCATACAATTTGAATGTTCACAAAATAGTAAGGCTCTAAAGCCACTAATGATTACTTTCTCCGTAAATATTGCATTTCTCAGAGCAGCACTATTCACCCACGAAAGCAATAGCCACGGAAATGCGAAAGTGAAAAAAAGTAAAGTGAGAGCCGGTTAAATCGAACTTACAGTTATTTCGATTTGACACCCTGGCACCGGCGCAGTGCTTTCAACTTGTATGGGGGGGAAACTCCTGATAATTCGAA